>CAKALG010036464.1:0-44261 GCA_916700815.1 Helicolenus hilgendorfi | reverse complement strand
ATATATAATGAGTCCTGATGCAAAACACCTGTGCAGCTCAACCATTTGAGAGGGCACGTGCTCCCTCAAGTGAAATGGGTAATACGCCCCCTAGCCTTTTTACTCTGCCAACTGTAGCCATTACCTGCTTCGCCAGCAGAATCCACCCGAGCATATCAGCACTGGCTGTGATGTAATTAAGACCTGCTGGATGGGGCTTTCACCTGCCTCCTCAATGACACTACTGTATATGTTCATTATCACGCCACAGGGAATTTACCATGAGGACTCACGTGTCCTTGCAGTCAGCCCACATATGTACAGTATGCTCACTGCGCATGCAACATATGCACACACCAACACAAACAGAGCCACAAACACACAACCGCAGACCTGCGCTTGCACCCACACAAAATAAAATTCAGTATTATACACACAGACATAACACGAATGTGCAAATACTACCACAAAGCCATCAACCTACACACACAGCTACAGCCAAAGGCATCATACACCCAGCGACTCCAGCTGCGCTCAGAAGATTCCTCCCTCCCTCTCAATCACGCCACACTGATTTTAAGGACCTGCCGCTTGGCAGCTTTTCATTTCATGCAATTACGTCTGAAAGCGCTGCTTATTTCTGCTAAGCTCGAGCCACAACTGAGTAAACATTTTGTTCCTGCTGCATGATGATCATCATGTGCTGCGTGAGGTCATATGACTGTTGTAGCGACACGGGCTATGCAGAAGTCATGTATAATGTACAGAGTACAGTTAACAGGGCAGGTTGTATCACCCTGAATGACAGGCTGATCTGAATGCTTTGACTGTTGCCATGGTAATCAACGTCCAAATCAGCATTCTGTGCATCTTTTTTTGTTGTTTTTTTTCTATATGAATCACCTCAAAAATGCCAAATAGCACATGAAATAAGGGATAGTAATCCTGCATTATGCATAATGCATCAACATTAATTATTATGAGTTATTCTCAGACGGATAGCTCTGTTTGTTGAAGGAGATCGATAGACAGTCTCAACAAACCAGGTCTTTTATATGCTGGCATAGGCTGCAGTATATTCATTCATTTGTTTATAGACCTAGATATGGGCAAATTTGTTTTTATGGACTACAGCTGAAATTTATTTGATGTGATTATTACACATTTTGTAGCTGTTTTCATTTTAATAAAAGAGTTTGAAGCCTCAAATATCGTCAATTATTTCTCAGTGAAGCTTTGAAGCTTCAAAAATGGCATTGGAGACAGCCCTATTTCAGTGCATCAGGTACAAGGACTAAAAGTTCCTACAAGAACTAAAGTTCTCCTGGTTTAATTAGGGTCACCTGGATCCTAGATGTAATTCCCAACGTGTCATTTAATCCAAAGTATAACCATAACAGTTACCCTGGTAATGGCACCATTTGTTCCGAAATGAAGGAACGTCCTGTTACATGAAAATTGATTTCATCTATCTAATGAAACTTTCTAATTATGACCCACGCGGACCAAAATGGACCAAACATTGAAAGATGGATGGAACGCAACTTTGGCTCTGCAGCTCCTGCCATTGCCCAGAGCTTGGATCTGTTATCCACCAATAACATGAATGTGTTTGTGTGGATATATTCTTTTCACACACATTGACGTCACCCTCTACCCACACCGCCGTCCTCTACAATGCATATTTGCGCCTCTGTCTCCATAGCAACCAGTTGTTTGCACATCCGACAACAATGGAAAAAAGACCCGTATGTCTGTGTGAAAGAACTTCCTGTTCTGCTTTGTGATGGCAATTTGATAATGCCCGACGAAGATCTCTATTTGATCAAAACGTTGCGCAATTAAAATTGCTTGGCGCTTTTAATACAGTATGCAGATCTTATGTTTGATTCTTGCCTTAGTTAGATTGTTTGATCCAGCAACTGTTTGTCCATCGATGTCAGGCCACAAACCTTGGGGTGATATTTGCGCTCAGAAGTTTGACAAACAGATCAGCTCAGATGCTTTTTCCAATTAAGGATTATCTCCAAAATCAGCCTGTTGGTCTTTTATCTCATTAATACCTTCCTGGCTACTGCAGTTTTCTCTATTTTCATATGAATCAGGTATTGATTGTTGTTAAAATGTAAAAAAAAAAAGCACCAATACTAGCCTCTTTACACTCGTTCCAAACTCTTGAAATTCTCTTGTTTGTCTTCACACCTCTGCATGGTCTCTGAAAACTTCCCCCACAGCAAACTACAATCCCCCGCAGCACTTGCTGGGCCCCTCTGATCCTCCCACCATGGACTGCTGGCTATCCGGTCTCAGCTGAAAAAGTCTGCTGATAGAGCTTTCACCACAGCAGCACTGAGAATGAAACAGTCTCCCCGAATACACAAGGTTGCTTCTCTTGTGTATTTAAATAATCGTCTTTAGAGCCGTTGCAGTTTGCGCTGTTTGACCCGACTGTTTCAGCCCTTATAGGCCTTTTTTTAGACATAGATGTCTTAGCTACAGTTCATATTTTATTCAAGAACAAGCAGCCGTTGTAGATAGGAAATAAAAGCAGAAACTTCTGAATTTGAGTCTCCTCCTGTTTATCCCTTACCTTTCTTTACTTCCTGCAATCCCTCTGCTCTTCTGCTATCATGTGCAACTTTAAAAACAGGATGTTTGGATTTCCATGGCTCCTTCTTAACCGCTCTGATGTGTGTCCAACAGACAGAACAGCACACCGCAAGCCTGTCAACACACACACAGTCCTCTCCTTCCAGCTGCTAGCTGTCTCAGAAAACACAAACACTTTTATCTCCTTGTAGTCTTTGGACAGCCAGAGGTGATAGTGGAGGTAAGCTGGTATCCTCTATGTAGATACGCTACAGTGGAATACTTTCTAATTGGTTAAAGGGAGCTGAGGAAGGTCTTTTTTGAAAAATGCGCTCAACTTGCTGAAAGTTAATGTTACTTCTCTGGGACCTCATTTGACATTTGGGTGAGTTTTACTATTTCTGGACTTGTTTGCTCCCAAACTTAACCCCGGGGTAAGTCTGATTTCCTGCCTTTTTAAGTTAACGTATGAAGCATCACAGGATTGAGACTTGGAGAGAGTGGAATCCGCATTTTCTTCGCACTTCCACTGTCCTTAAATTTTTCCTTTCTAGCGGTCAATGCAAAAATATGAAATTTTACCACCAAACCATATCACATTTATCTTTATCCACACCAAGGGGATTACAGTTGAGGCTTTAAAGAGCACTCAGATGAAATGCTTAACTCGGGTTGCACTGCAAAAACATGTTCATGTGCTTACTGTGGACTGGACGTAAAACAATATATTTTTCCTAAGACTGGATATTCTAATTTGAAAATTATTTAAAAACCTAGATAATATACAATAATTTTAGAAATAACCTCAGCACATAACAACCTCAACATAATACCGTGTAGCTTAGCTTATCTTAACCAGGGCTGCTTGTGTCAATCTTTCTGCAGGGCACTGTCAGCATCTATTTTTGGTCTAAAGCTGCATCATTTATCTTCTTAACACTGGATAAAGGTCATAATGTTGAGCCATGTACGAAACTGTATTTATTACTAGGGATGTCATGATAGTAGTCATTACCAATACCAGTGAAATTCCACTATTCTCGATACCAGTTCGATATCAAACAAACAAAAGTGGAAAAAAAATCCCATGTACTTAAACATATACTCCTTTATTACCGTTTCCATCTCTATTATCTATTTCATATTGCTGTGAAAACATCTCCTTCAAACAAGTGTGTTTATTCAAGTTTCTCAACAAAAACTACACTTTACAAGATAACATTTGAACACAACATGATAATTTGGGAATTTACCTTCACCCAATGCTAATGTTTACTGAATAGAGTCTGAACGCATCATAATGTCATGTCAATCAATGGTGCCTCCTGTGTTGAAGTCAGCAGAACGAGAGCTAGTTAACTTTAGTTGTTAGCAGCCGGTAAGCAGAACACTCCTGGATGGAGCTAACAGTTAACGTTAACTAGGTCTCGTCATGCTGATTTCAGTACAAATTTGTTATTCGCAATGTAGCAATATCAGTCCCAACACTTTTTCTATCGCCCCTGTGACTATTATCATATTTCCATTTTATTTTTCAGAATAATAATTTCAAAATGATTAAATGTTTCGATGTGAATAATTGCAATCAAGATCAATGATGGATTATATGCTTGTAAACCTCAGGTTTGACTACAATTTAGTTTTTTACAAAATGCACTTTATTAGAATTATGAAAGTGTCAAATTGTGATTACAGAAGAGCAACACAACTAACCAGTGAAATCTGTGAGGTTTGTTGTGTAACTGACACTGACTATGGCTTTACAACAGCCTCAAAACCGTTAACTAACAACTGAAAATTAAGAACAACCAAAAGTCTAAGTAATTGTTACTCAGAATTGGAAACAACCAAAGTTCATATCCAGATGTTGTTTGGCCACTACAACACACAAGGATTGGTTCCAACCGAGCATGATAGTGTATTTTGCCCGTAAGGACCAGGGCTGTTGATATGTTGATCACTCAAACAGTGGGCTGAACCTCTGGCTTCTACTGGGACTGATGGGGTTAAGGTGGATGAGGACTCACTACCATCCATTTCATAGACTACATAGACTACATCGGACAACTTCATAAAATCGGGGGAGACCTGATGACAGATTTGACCAATAAGATTAGATCAGAGTGTCTCTCTTGAAATATAATTCTGAGAGCTTCGGGGGTGTCGAGTAAAAGTCTACGGTGAAGTATGATGCCCTCAAAGTTGTTTTTACATAAAGTCAAGTGGCCCACTCTCGTGTACTGTATGCGGGCGAGAATCATTTGAACTTTTAGAAATGTCTTTAAGCAAAAGGTTTTTGTTGTTATTGGCCTGGTGCCATGATGATTCACATGGCAAGATCCTTGGTCCACACTAGCGCATTAACAGAATAAGCTCTTTGATTACAAACCAGTCAATGACCCTTGAGGAAGGCCTCGACACGCTGCCCCCTCAGTGCTCCACTGATAAACGATGCAGCCACCAACCAAGGCTAACCAGACTCGACATTCATTTAGGCCTGTCCACAGGCAAATGGAGGACATGACACTTTCTGATTACTTTATATTGACTCTTCTCCCTTAACCTAAAGAGATGGAGCCCAAAGAGGCCACTCTGACAAACAGCTACATTACAGGGTTTACTGCTAGATACAACATTTACAGCAGAAATGGTTAGTTAGCCCTATCTGAAAGGTAACTCCATCTTAATGTTTTAAACCATCTCTGTCTACGTGAGATTGGTGATTTGTTGCCAAAATGTGGCTAGGTATATCACCACAGAGCAGTGGCATGATTGGCATACACTCATCTGCATGAGTATTGAACCATAACTGAGGTTGGGACATGAGTTTTGAGAAAATGTCATACCGTATGTGAAACACTTATTTCAAATGCATGGGTTACACTTCGCAAAGAAATGCATCTTAACTTGGATGCCAGTACCTCCCTATTTGAGTCACTACACATTAACATTTTAAACTTCTTTATTGACAAGTTTGCAAACTCACACAGCATCCTAAAATGCTAAAAGGCTAAAGCATCTTGTAGCATGATTTTTCTGTGGGAAAATGCTGCCAAAATGCCTACAAAACTCAATTCTTATTGACACCCCAAAAATAAAAGCACTACATTGCTAGATGTACTGTATTTGTGTGAAGTACACATCTGTAAGTTACTCTGGGAAAAGTCTCACGCCCAGAGTCCTAGGTGATTTATAATAAGCAGCACTCAAGAACTCCTCCACATATTGTGTGAAATATTCTATTCTGCGGATCCATAGCAAGCTACCTAGCTCTCATGGCTTTACATATGCCATAATAAAAACATAAAGATCCATATCACTGTAGCAGGCATGAAGAGGTCTGTGACTGTGAGCTCTGAATACAAAAGGGCCCACAGGGGCCTCTACATGCCTTCTCCTCACACCACCTTTGATTTGTGCATATCTAACCTTCTGACCCCTCAGACACTTTGATCAGGCCGGGCTTGAAGATGCGGGAGGTGTGCACCCACTCCTGCTGCCTGTACACCTTCCCTCCATCACACTCTCTGACGCTAAATTATAGATATGTTGTGTATGTGGGTGTGAGTGTCGGAGAGAGGGGTTAGGAGTTCTTTCAGTAGTGGTTAAAGCCGTGAGGGGACATGCTCAAAGAGCATTTTTCTCTGCTCTGCATAGTAATTACCCTCCACCTCAGAACCTACTGGAGTTAATATGCATGCTGACCGGAGACTTTCTATTAAATGAGCTAATCAGCATATGTTTGCACTTACTGTAAGCTTTACACTGTATGTGGATTTCATATATATCTTGCCCACTAAAAAAGCAGCAGTGCTATTTTTTTTTTTTTTAAATCTCTGCATACGTTTCTTTGCAGCTCTGCCAGCTCGTAAACTGTGAAGGACACATTTTAGGCGGATGTGCCAGCTGTAAGACGTGCCTCTCTTCGGCTCTGTAAACTCTGCAAATGGCTGGCAACGTCCCACCACGATTTCAAACAGAATTCACTAGATTTCGCTGAGACTTTTACGGCTGCATACTGAAATAAACACAAATGAATAATCAAGAGGGCATTAAAAATGCATCTATATGAGATACGTACTCTGTATCCACAGATGGATATGGAAAACCTCTTGGCAAAAATAAGCCTGCGTACACAAAACACGCGCAAATAACATGCGCTCGTACACTCTTGTCACTTTGTTAGACAATGTTAACGTCAAGGAAGCAGACAAAAAGACCAAGCGGAAACGAAAAGAAACTAAAAAAATGTATGTAAATGAAGATATTTCAGTGCAGTTCACAGAAAAGGGACAACACGGAGAGCAGCGAGAACATCTTCTAACATCTGGATTACATAACCCTGCAAGTTAATCTTACCTTGGGCAGCCTTTTGCCATACACTGTACAAATGGTAGCAGTAATCCTTGAGCGATTGCAGCACAGCTACGTTTGAAACTTCACTTAAAGGGCTTTTTTCTTGTTTTATAGGGCATTCTAATTAATAATGAGCTGGGATTCCCGTTGGTCCATGCTAATAGCATTTGTGTAACATGATATGGAATAGAAGATATTCAGATTTGGTAGCAATACTAGTGGAAATCAGTGAGCCTAGATTTTTTTTTCGAAAATCATCCCTCTGGTAAATAAAGATGTTACATCGAAATATAATATTCTTCGGTTAAAATCCTGTCTTCAGTATCTCAACACACATAACACTGTCTGGAAAGAATGACCTAATACACAACCTAAAAGTCCAGGGTTTCAAAACGTTTGGCACTCGTGAGAATCCAGTCTAAACCACTGTAGGAAACCTCCACTGTTCCAGTGTTTGAGAGATTCATTATCATATTAGATGTATTATTGTATTATATTACAATGCCTCTCTAAGTCATGCAGCCAATGTGTGGGCCGTTAAACAGAGAAAATAAAGAATAAACACGGTTTCTATATGAAGCACCAGCAAATGTTCACAGCGAGTCCACCCAAGAGCTCAGTTTCACTGAAGTGTAGCAATAAAACAGTTGGGAGACACATCGCTCCGGGCGCGAGATAAAAGCTACCATGGAAACAAAAACTGAAGCATACATTCTCCTCATATATCTGTTTGAACACAAAGACGACATTGTTAAATGCTATTAATATTTATTCATCTTGTGTTTTAGGTCAATATTCACCATTTCCAATGTTTTAAAGGTAGTTGTTTACTAGTAGGGATGTCAGGATACCATACATTTAATACCAATACCAGGGGAATTCAATACCAAAAAAACAAAAACAAAACCCATGTACTTCCACCTACACTCCTGTATTACCGTTTGCATACTGGTTTTATGATCCGCCTCAAGTTTCTCGCAAAAAACCTACATTTTACAAGATTACATTTGAACATATCTTGATAATGTTGTAATTTACCTTTGCCCAGTACTCATTTTTACTGAATAAAGCTGTATGTAACTCAAATGTAGCTCAATGCAATCTCCGTACGTTAGCTGTTGGCTCCATTATTTAGTCAAGCAGGAATGTGCTGCCCAATGTCTAGAAGGTAACCTGCAAATTGCGAAAATTCTTGCTGGACTCCCTGCCGACGTATCCCATCCATCTCACAAGAGTTTCCCAAATTGTGGATCACCTTCCAGACACGACCGTGCTGCCCACCGGCTGCTAACAGCTAACGTTGCTAGCTCTCCTCCCACTGATTTCAACACGGATTTGTTGTTCACATTGTAGCATTATCAGGAAAATCTTCTATCGTCCTTTGGGACGAAAAAAACAAACAATATACAGACGTATCGGTTCTCGTGACATCCCTATTTACTAGAATGAAATGAACGCATTTGAGCTGAAACAATTAACACAGCCAAAATGAATATTCCCTTGTTCCAGCTTGTGCTGTGAAAATGTGCTGCCTTTCTTTGTCCTTAGTTATGATAATCTGCATATCTTTAGATTTTGGAGTCTGGCCCAGACAAAACAAGCAATCTGATGGGCTTTTAATAAACATGTTCACTCTCTTAATTGAGAAAAATAGTCAGCAGATTAATCGGTAATGAAAAAATTAAAATACTACTCACTCTTTTTTTTACCCACTTTATGAGGTTACCTAAAAAAGATAATTTATTTTGTAAAATATTCAGTATTTCATTGGCTCCAACGGTGCTGCACATGCATTACGCAACATCCATGTTTGGCAATGCAAACAGCTCATTGCTTTGTTCCAATATTGTTCTGCATGCAGCTTACATTACAGGACATTCACATCGTGGTATAATTCGCTTGTTCTGCAGTACGACAGTTCTCCTCCCATTCTCCCAACAAATGCACATTTTATTAGATTTTATCATATGAATAGTAACTGTGCATTGGGAGTAAATCTGACAAATAAAATGGAGATACAAAGTGAATTTATAATAAAGCAGTTCCCATAGGAGGGCGTTTATATTGTTAGTCAGTGTAGCTTCATTATTTGGAACAGTAAATAGGAATACAGACTACAGAGAGAGAAAGTAGAGGAGGTTTTATGGTCCACACACACACACAATCTGCTCCAAAACACCTGTAGATGGTACGGTGTTGAGAATAACTTCTGTTTTTAAAAAAAGGTATGAATTTGTTTTCCGATTTACTCAGGTGCAAAAAATAAACTAAACTGCATTTAAGTGTAATAGAAATATACAAATTGAGGCAATATGTTCTAAGACAGTGGTTCCCAAACTTTTTCATCAAGGACCCCTAAACTGACGCAAATTAAACCACGGACCCCTATTTGATGAGATTTTGTCCCAGGGTCCCCCATCTGAGAGGATTTTTGCTTTTAGATGTTCTATTACGGAAAGTGTATGAAACCCATAACCAAAAATATTCATAGGATGAGACGAGACGAGACGAGACGAGACGAGACGAGACGAGACGAGACGAGACGAGACGAGACGAGATGAGACGTGATGCAACGAGACAAGATGAGATAAGATAAGATAAAGCTTTATTAATACCGAAAGAAATTCTTTTGCCAGATAGCTCAAAAATTACAACAAGAATAAAAAACACAACACAGTAATAAATATAAACGCTATAAGAAGTAATATTAACACCAGAGCCTAATATAATAACAATAAAAGTAGGATACATTTAGTAAAATAAGTAAACTAAAATAGAAAAGTAATTGAAAAAGTACTAAAAAGTAATATTGCACATGATATTCTGTCATTGTATTACTTATGGATGGAATTATAGTGAAAATAAATGATTCCCCTTTTTTCTAGGGACCCCTCTGGATCCCCTAAAGGTCCCCGGCCCCCACTTTGAAAACCACTGTTTTAAGAAATTTGCAAAATTGCAATGAAGACACTGACTGGAACCTCTTTTTTTATCCTATATACTAAATGTGTCATTCACCGTTGTCAAATCATTGCGCTATGTGTAAGGAAGATGAAAGCATATGATAGCCTTTATTGCAGATTTTAACTTGATTTAAGAAGTGGAGGGAGATGTGCTACCATTTTAGTGTTGAAAAAGACCCGATGAATAATTAACTCTGGATCATGCAGATGAGGGGCTGACTGCTTGATGACTGCTAGCAAAGTGAACAGATTATTCTCTGAGTCACCCACCGTGAATTCAACAGTCTAAGCTCCCTCTCTCGTTCAAGGTCACTGTGAGCTCAACACAGCCGACATCTGAAACCTTCTTTAAGTATTGACCCCGACCTCTTATATGCCGCATCCAGGATGCCTTCTTAAACAGGTCCAATGAAAGAAATGTTTGTATAAAGCTTGATGAAAAAGCATTAACATGACCTAGAAAAAATCCTATGACCTTGCAACATTGGATCAACATCAGCTCTTTTCTATAAACTGAAAATTGGAAAGCCAAGACTAACCTTAGACCTCACTGTGAGAATCTACCTAATGCTGCCTCAATAATAATGGATTCCATTTCCATCTCTATTAAAGGTATAATATGCAACATTTCCACATTAAAATGTCTAAAAACGACTAGACCTATGTTATATATTTTGTTGAATTGTGTACATACAGTACATTAGTTTAATTTGGTCGCTTGTCTGTGGCGTCATATCCCCTTTAAGACCTCTAGTTGCTCTAACTTCTGGGGAAGCACCAGATGATACGTCAGAGACTGAGGAATTATATTAGTATTTTTCATAGAATCATACTCAGTAACAGTAATAAGGCTTTTTTTTTCTGCCACACAGCATACTTTTCCATTAATTGTGTGCCATTTTGCTACACAGTAATCCAGTAGATGAAATTCATTGATCCAACTTACTACAATGTGCTACTATGACACATGGCTTATACCAGCCACAAAGCAAATGCATAAGGTAACGCTGTAACGTTACAACAATGTTCAACACGCTCATAAAGTTACTATGAGTTTTGACCACGGATAACAGTGCTGGGCTACAACACGATTGAATTCGCCACATGACGTTTGGGTAGTCGACTCATCTAATGGTAAGTTGGCACGTTGCCTTTATGTTAGCTAACGTTACTTGTGGCTATTTCACTACAATGAAACAACATAACGTGAATAAACGTAACACACTTTCTCTTAACCGCACCTTCGCTAACGTTACACATACAACCTACGCAGGCTACGAGTTATTCATTAAGAGTTTTCTACTTGTATAACACATTTTAAACATCTGAAAAATACATTTTTTTTCTTTTTTAAAATATTTTATTTTCATTTTTTTAGATAACCAAATATACAAAACATACAAAACACAAACTCACACAAACATGGCTCCAAATTCCCTCCCTATCCCACTCACATACAAATTGAAAAAGCACCATACTCAAAAGGAGTAGGCTAGTTAATGATAAATTGAATTAAAAGGGATATAGAAAAAATTAATTAAATACACAAATAAAGAAATAATAAATAACGAGATGCAGTGTTAAGACTTATTCAGATGACTAATGATGTATCAAGTCTGACAGTTTTGTTGTATCAAATCCGATATAGGTGTATAAATACATTTTTAAAAAATGTGCAGCAATAGCCATCACTGGTGAAAACCCCGGGGGCTGTTTGTGGAACTGTGACATTGCATTGGCGACGGCTCGCAGGGGATATTTTTATTTTTATTTAACCTTTCTTGTATATTGACATTGCATTGATATTATCGTAATTATATTCTATTGTAATTGTATATGTATGAATGTGGTTTCAGGGCATTGCTGTAAAAGAGCTTAATGCTCAGTCAATTTTCCCTGAATAAACAATGGTTTGATAATGATGATGAACCTTTACTGAGACAGTTAATCTCACTGAGACACACAGTCTCAAGATAAAACTTTGTGGCCACAGGGGGCCACCTACAGGGGATATTTAACTTAATATTTTGTTGCCACGGGGCCACCGGGGGTCACGGTTAATGTCGAACCCTGACATTTGTTCTTAACATCTGAGCATTTTATTTTCTAATCCCTTCTTTATTAGTGCTCTGCCTGGCCCTGTAATCTAACATGTCAATCATTACTGTAACAGTGCTTGTGGGTGTGTGGCAGCCATTTTGAGTGAAGGTCAGGCATCTGTTGCATGGAGATTAAGGAAGATCAGAAGATCACAAATGCTTTCAATCTAGATTTGATGAGGGAATGAAGTGACCTCCCTCAATGGAACTTTTTAGCTCTCAATCACACATGAAGTCGTTATACTAGTGGCCTCATACATCACATCCCTTCCCGTCCTCTCATCTCTCCCTCTCTCTCTGCCTCTCTCCTCCCTAGAGCTCATTTGTTTTAGTCAGGGCGGATCACTTAACAGTCTCTCCAAACAGGAAAATGTGAATGCAGCAGCTTTAGCTCTACTATCTCCTCTCATGAGTGGTGCTTACCTGTGATGTTTTTTTTGTTTTTTTTTTTCCCTGGGAAAGCTATAAATATGCCAAATGTGTTGCTCCCTGGAAAACTCTAACAGGCCACATTCTCAAAACTTTTTGTATGCATCTTAGCAAAAGTAATACTACCCGTTTTATCAAAGGAACACTTCCTCCAGAACAAACATGATTTATTGGCATTTGTTCTACGTGGTTTTCATCTGATGTGGAAATAAATTTTAGTGGCTGGCACCGTCTAAAACAGACAACAGCACGGTGGTGGAAGCCAACACTTCGTTGGCACAAATTATGTCATTACTGTTAATCAAGCACTTTGGCTGCTAGTTTTACACAAATATATTCATGCACAAAGTTTAACAATCTGATGACTACAAAGGAATTATAACAGTTCACATTACCGGTTTTAATAAGGTCACAATAATGATGATTGTGACGAATTTACACGAGCAAATTCTCGTCCCTGCTTTCCACCCTCCGCAAGAAGGTCGGCGACTAAAGCTGGCAGGGATCAGTGTCTTGCTCAAGGATGCTTAAGCGGGGTGAGTGCTTACCAACACAGAAGCTTAAACCCGGATCCTCCAAGGGAAGGTATCCCTTTCACTATGGCAACCTGCCATCTCTAAACACCATGCATCAGGGCCGGCTACAGTGGCTTTGGTCTCACAGATAATTCCGACGGCGCATTTGA
Source organism: Helicolenus hilgendorfi (assembly GCA_916700815.1). Lineage (NCBI taxonomy): Eukaryota > Metazoa > Chordata > Actinopteri > Perciformes > Sebastidae > Helicolenus > Helicolenus hilgendorfi. The sequence continues at coordinate 31,161 of CAKALG010036464.1, read as the reverse complement.
ATGGGAAAGTCCATTTATATGCAGCAACGCTGCAGTAAAGTTGCTTCATGCAGAGTGGAAAGGTCTTTAACTTAAAGGGTGGGTCCATCTGTGTTGTTTTGCTTTTTCAAAGGGACTCAGACGCAAAAAGCTGTGATGTAGGTTTCCTAATTAAGATAATAATGAAGCTAATAAATGAGGCTATGAATAATATGAACGCTACTAGCTGAGTCAAAGTTAGCTGTGCTAAGTTTGAAAATAACTGAAAGGGTTAGTTCGGAATTTTTTGAAGTGGGGTTGTATGTATATTTCCATGTTCTGCAAGGTAAAATTAGTACTTTTGTGAATAGAGTCCGGTGGCTTTGAAGAGAGCTATATAACGGATTCAGTTCCCCGTCGGAAAGGGCTGTCTGACGGCGAGGTAAAGTGACTGTGGACGGGAGCAGCAGAAACACATATTTCAGCGAGTGTACGTTATATTTAGAATATTTTAACAGCTTCACCTTGCCATCAGACAGCCCGTTCCGTCCTTTAATAATAATAATGAACTTAATTTATATAGCACACTTTAAAATACAGCAAAATCTCATGGTGCTTCACACAAAGGACGAAACAATCACAATACAACGTCAAGACAATTTACACAAGAAACATGCGATTAAAAGCGTCAAAATAGGACAAATAAAATTATAGACAAATTACTTCCTAACATAAGTTCAAAGTATACTAAAATATTATAAAATCAATTATAAAACCCTAGAGGAAAGCTTAAAGGAACAGGTGAGTTTTAAGATTATATTTAAAAATTGTTTCTGGGAGCTGGTTCCTTACTTGATACTTTAAGACATTCTGCTCTGCAGCAAAGTATTTATTGTATTTTTGTAGTCCATACGGTATTGAAGGTGTTTTATTATAGTAATATAAATAGTAATCTCAATACAAATCCCAATTTTTAAATAATTATAGGTATTACTCCAACCATAACCCTTACTTTGACTTTGACTACTACACAATGGAAACTGCTAGAGTCAGTTCCGCATCTGTAGTAGTGAGGTAGTGTAAAATGAGCCGGATAGTAAGATGACCTAGCTGAACTTTCACCGAAATTAAAACCACGAATTTAACACTACTTATAGATTTTATCAAGTAAATGACTACGCCGGTGTTAAACCCCTTTTGTGATGGACATTTACCTCAATATATAGGATATACAGTACGGTATAGTCTTGAGTTCACAGAGTTGTATGAGAAACATGAGACGATCTGTGGATGTGCTTTAGGTATCTATTTTTAGCTTGTTCTGATTTGTGCAGAAGAACCCGCAGCACAACTATGAACTCTACCAGCGTACTGCATTGTGTTGCTGCATATTGTTCAAGGATTATGAAAGTTCCATTTGGCAGATTTATTTTTATTTTTTATTCTGTTACTTTTAAACCAATGGGAGCAGTCAGTAACTAACTGTTGTGTCTTTCTTTTGACAAGATTCCCGCTGTGCACAGACAGAAATCAAAACATGATCAGATACTTAATTAGGCCGATTAGCAGATTTAATCACAAATGGTAGATATTAGGAAAATTACTAATTAATTAAATTTCTAAAAATGCTAGTGTAAGAAAACAAATGAACTTAGTTGGTGTAAGTGTGCAGAAAATGAACACGGTTATTTTGTGCTGCCGTGCTGCTGAACGGACATCTCCTGTAAAGAGCACTTTACATCTCGAGTTTGCTGCAGAGTTCTTTGTCATTATTGTTGAAGTGGTTTTCATTATAATATTATTACAGCTATTACTTATATGTTGATTCAAGAAGGGACAATTTGTCCAATCTAATCTCTCTTGTTTGATAATTCCTTGCTCACTCTTGACTGTGGTTAAAATGATATTGCTACGTCTTAACATGATGTTTGGTTGTTATTCAAAGTGACAGAATGGTAAATGGACAGCAAGATATTCCCTCTCTGTCTCTCTGTTATGTATGAAAAAAAGGTAATACAGGCCTTTAATCTGCTGTTTGACTCACACAAAATAATAGCATGATTCATTTCTGACAGGATACTTCATTTTCTTTGACATTTTCTTTGACTTGCTATGTCACATCTTGTGTCCCACTATATTTGTTCTGGAGGCATATTTGCCTGAAACCTCTTCTTTAGTCCGATTTCATCATTCAATTTCCTTTCAGAGAACATTAAGCAAGTCAGTTTTTGGGTAGTTATACACAAGGTAGACTTCTTATAATCCCAAACTCCATGTTAGGATAATTAAAATGTACTATTTGTTTATAGCTATACCTCCTTTCTTTAAAACACATACAACTCTGGCGGCTTAGTGTGGCTTCCACTGCTCATATAAATGAGATGCAGGATACCCTTGAGGTTAGTGAGGTCATCACCAAACAAGAGGGTGAACTCAATACCCGAGAAACTGATTTTGAATTAGAAAGGAGGCCACACAAGGGGTTCTTTTCCTATTAGCTAGTTCAGCTAGAAACATTCTCATCATACTGTAATTAACGAATACAATCGAAACGGACACAGTGGCCTCATTTAAAGTAACGTTCCTGCTCAGTCAGGAAGTGATTTTATGTTATTGGGCAGGGCAAAGACAAGACCCGTATTTCTATATGCACTCATGACAACGTAGTAGATGATTAAATATACTATATAAAGAGCTCTAAATTTAACATATTTTATGAATCAGCTTTGCATGCGTAGATGACTGAATGTCAGCAGAAGCAACAGCACTTAGCAACAGCTTGTGGAAAACAGCAGCGGTAGCAATCAGATGTGGAAAGACATTTAAGGCCCTACACACCAAAAGAGGTGTTGCCAGTTATTCTGGCTGATTAGGCCTTTGCTCAGGCTGAAATTGAGAGAAGCTACAGTATGTTGGGAATAGATATTTTTCACCGCAGACATTTTTTTGACTTAGCAGAAGACACACAGGTGTGACTGCTGTAATAACAGTTTAGGTCATCATTCATGGCTCTGAAGTTTTGAAATTTGGTACGGATTAGAGCTGTCAATCAATTGAAATATTTAATCGTGATTAATTCCATGATTGTCTGTGATTAATCACGATTAATCACAAATTAATCGCACACTTTTTATCTATTCAAAATGTACCTGAAGGGGAGATTTGTCAAGTATTTAATACTCTTATCAACATGGCAAATATGCTTGCTGTATATATTTATTATTGGAAATCAATAAACAACACAAAACAATGACAAATATGTTTCAGAAACCCTCACAGGTACTACATTTATCATAAAAAAATATGCTCAAATTCTATCAAGGCAAACTGAAGCCCAACAGGCAACAACAGCTGTCAGTGTGTCAGTGTGCTCACTTGACTGTGACTTGCCCCAAACTGCATGTGATTATCATAAAGTGGGCATGTCTGTAAACGGGAGACTCATGTGTACCCATAGAACCCATTTTTATTCACATATCAGGGACCCCTGATATGGCTATGCCAACCTAGAATCACAATGTGGTATCAATGGATTCCTTAGTTGTTTTTTTTGTTTCATATGATACCAGCATCTTCACTCTAGCTTTAAAACTGAGCCCACTACAACCTTCGAAAGATCGATTGCGTTAACACGTTAAATAAAACTCTAACATTGTGTTCATTAAATGTTTTCCACATGATTTTTTTACACTGTTTATGTGTGCAAATCTTTTATATTTAACTTGTTATGAGATAATAGATACCAAATACTTGATTGCGCTCCTTGTAGTTTCTAAGATACAGACATTTTCTTATCATACTATATTTAGTCTTTAAGCAAAATATTATTAATATATTGGGGAAAAAAAACGTCGTCCCATATGCCCAAAGACTAAATATAGTATGATAAGAAAAACTCTTTGTGATTAGGCAAGCCCAGAGAACTGAGAATCATAACGAATATTCACAGAGACTGTTGAAGTGGGACCTTTAGGGCTCTATGCTTCTTGTAAACTTTTCTAAAGGTAAAAAAGCACAAGATTCAGATTGACTATCCTTTCATTACATGCAAAGGCACAAGCCAGTAGGTCATGTGTGATTGTAGCCTCTACAGTGGCACAGAAAATCAGTAGAAGTGAAAAAAAAAAAAACAGGAGAGTGAGGGAGATTTCCCATCAGTCTGCAGACACACAGAGGAATCCTATAAGCATAGGTCTAATGAGCCAAAATAGGTGAAATCACCTGTGTGGGTGCACCTGTGTTGGGCCTTTAAATAAAGATTACATAGGTAAATTGTGTGTGGGCGTAAAGATGGCATTAGGGAGATCAGCCGATGCTCAGCGGATGGATACGGATGGCGTCAATGACTGTGTTCCTGCCTTAACCTACGCAATGAGCTCCATTTGTGCGTCCTCGTCTGCTCACTCCTCCTTCGTCCTCCACTCTGTGACCTGTGAATCTACCGAGGTCCACCATTACGGAGGATGTTCCAATCAGTTAAAACGCAGCTCAGAGGAGACGAGGAGAAAAGACAGAGAGAGAGAGAGAAAGAGAGAGAGAGAGGAGTCTTTCAGATGCTCTTGGAGGGAAGATACACAGTTGAAGTAACACCGTTTCACTGGGAATCTGTTTATTGATTGGTCATTTGATTGGACTGTAAAAGCAGTGTGAACGGCTGGTGAAAGACTGTGACTGTATCAAGCTACCCTGGTCAGGAAAAACAACAGCGCCAACCGTGGGTGTTTCATTATTCCCACTTCTCCATTATTATGTTGTGAATCTGAATCTGTACCTTTTTCTTAATTAACCAGCCTCCATTAGTCCCACGGTATCAAAGCTCGAAAACAATACTGCACTTGTAAGCTTTCGCAAAGCAAACACGCCACCGACTTCATTATAGCCGTTCTGAACGCCGCCTCGTGTCGCTTCTTTTCTTTCAGTAATGAAAATATTTTCCATTTGTGTTATTTTCAGTTAGTCACAGTCTGTGACGCCTGCAATCGATCCATCATCAGTATTGGAGCAGAAAACGTAATCAATCACTGTCAGGCTGCAACACTTTAAGTTTTGATATTATTTCCCTATCCAATATCTGTTTTTCTGTAAACTGTAAATCATTCCGGCATTTATGGAACATCCTCAGCATACTCGGGATTAATGCAAATGTATAGGACAGAACAAAAACAACAGATAACTATAGACAAAATAAACTACCTCAAATTCCCACGCAGGTTTATACATTTTATATGAGAAGTAAATTACTTTCTGGTCTTATAGTCTAACCTGCAGTATTACTGTAACTCATGACAACTGATGTGATTGAAAATCAACAACCTCCGATAGTGGTCAGTGACATTTTTAATGTGGCACCATTTAAAAAACGTATTGATGGATGACCAGAAGAAATGATTCCTGGCTTGATATGACTGATTTCACTTACTTCCTCTTATGGTGGTTTGTCATGCATGCGCATGGATCTATGGTGCAATTTCGGCGTATAATAGGATTAATATTTCACATACTAGTTTCATATCTGCCACGTTTGTAGATAGAAATGCGTAAAATAATAAAAGTGTTGCAATAATGCAACAGAGTATTACATCAGTCAATGCAACGGCAGCCCTTGCCTGTGACACATTAGATTAGCAAAAGCAAGCAAAACAGACAGGTGATACAGCTGTGCGCCATGAGTAGTTGAGGGTGTCCCAGTTGGTCGATAAGATTCATCCACACATCTGTCTTCTTTGCATGGATCCCACACCTCAAAGACTGAATTCTTTTTAAGCCAAAGTAAAGCAGGATTTTTTAGGATTACATTCAAGACAACATTTTACTGCTTTGAGAGATTTTATAAGCATCTAGCAATGCTTTAAAAAGGTTAATTCTGATGGTTTAAATGCAAAACATATGGCTGTTTGTTGGGTCATACGGTTAAGCGTAAAATGTCAAAGGTGTTGACAGCCTCTCAGGAGTAAAAAGCCATGGGCGATTAAGACCTCGCCTGCAGAAATGGCGAGCACAAATCTGATCACCTTCGCTCTCTCTCTGAGCAAACCATTATAGATCGCCTTCTAAAGGTCAAACCAGCACTACTATAAGGACAAACATTCAGCATCAAATCATAGACTTATGCTAAGTGATTGTGCTCTCAGAGAAATTAGGAACATTGTGTAATAGCAAACACGGAGGGAAGACTGCACTGCACTTCTCAATAGAATACTCACACCTGGCCGTAGCTAATATGGCTAATTAATGAAGGTGATAGCGATATTATGGCTGAACTGGCAGGGGGCAGAGGGAGAGCTGCCTGGTTCTTTATTCCACATTAGTCAGGATTGTGACAGTCGCAATATATCTGGAAACGGTGTAGCTGTCCTCCAACAGAATGAGCTTGAAATGGTTCTTCTGTGGAGACTCTGTTGGTTTGTATTCCAGCCATGTAATCAGATGGGAGTAGATTACACATGGGATGCCAGGTGAATGCAATTAACTAGCAGGTAGGACAGCATAATTAGAAACCCCATCTGAATTTCAGTAATTAGTGCTTCATATTGTGAGAGTTTTTTGGCCAAGCTAGCCGGCTAGCAACTAGTGGCTCCAGTGATGGCGATGTGGTATTTAGTACAGACAGTTATGCTTTCCAGTGGATGAATTTAAATGACTTTGGTGATCCCTTTTACTATAGCATCACCGTGAGGTTGACATTGTGTTGTTTTTGTGTGAAATACTTCACTACTTTTTCACTACGGTTTTCTATGACATTTAGTACAGATGTTCAAGGTCCTCAGAGGATGAATTCTAGTAACTTTAGTTAGCTGTACTGTACACAATATTTTTTTCCTAGGTTGGGGAAGGCCTGATATTCTTACCCTAACCCTAACCAATCTCACTCCTCATGCCTAAATCCTAACCAACCCAACCAACGAAGGCCAGTCCCAATGAGTACCAGCCAATCAGACGCATAGTAGGGTGGGTCATGATTTCGCCATCCTAGAAAAAACAAATGGCATACTCTACGAGCAACGCACGCCCTGTATACTATATTGGACCGGTGTCACACGTCACTTTCGTTAATCGAAAATCATATGTATCGTTAGGCCAAGAACGAGGAATAATTCAACAACAATGATGACAGAGAACTCGGCCGCAGAGAGAGCGACACCTTGTGGAAATTACATACTATTTAGCCAGCCGCTAGTAGGAAACTTTCAGCCGATCTTCTGGTGATCTCTCTGCAGCCAGCTGCCTCCTTATTTAGGTTTTTGTAGTAAAATGCATCGTATAGATTAGGGTTTGGGCAATTGGACGAATACATTGGTTATGAAGCCTAAAGCGAAAGTTCAGACGGGAAGACCCTCTTTACACTCTCATTCACAACCTTTCTGTCTCTCTCATCTCTACTGGCTCCTACTCTATCAGCTGACTGTGGTTGGTTCATTCTTAGATAACCAAACAGATTCTGCCACACTCTCTCTGAGCCAATCATATCGTTGCAATCGGATTTTAAATCTGTCCTCCTCTCTGCTGCTGTCAGTTGTCATTTCAGTGCGACTCAATGCAACCCACCTCCACCCCATCACCGCCAGTCTTCATCATATACTGTGCCCAGGCCCGCTCCACATCCCAACATTGGATCTTAAGCTACTGCCTTCTAAACCACCATCAGTGTGTACAATCCATGGGGGGAATATACCTAATCTCATCACGGCATCACTACCACCTTTTATATATTACGTCACGATGGAGTCTAATCACCAAAGACTTTGCACTGTTCTTCTTATCTTGTACCATGTAATAAATTACTGTTCTTTAGATATGGGGTCTCTCCTGATTGAAATGTTATGTCCTTTGTTGTTAAATGGGGGGATATTCGAATAGGGACAAATATTTGAACATCACTTTTGGCCAATTTTGACAGCCTTTATTGTCAAATAAATAATAAACCTTCTTATATAAGTCACATAATTTTGACATTGGGCCTTTAAGAAAATTCAGTAACATAAGTTGACTGCAGTGCTCAACAAAATATCTGTAAATATTGACACATGCACAAGAAATATCCAACCCACTTTGTTGTATCTGTGAGTACAATGTTAAAGCCAGAAAGGGAAAACACAATTTACATCAGCCACAGTCACACCAAGCTCCTTCCCCATCATCATAACACAATCCGCCGATGCAGTTAAAGTATATTTCTAGCAGATAAAATAGCTCCATTACAATGTCTTTAGCTGCAGGTGCAGTATAAAATGATAGTGTGGAGCAGCTCCATCAACACCATCATTCCAGACAGTCATGCATTAAAAACAAAACCGCCCTTTCAAAGCGGTGATAGATTAATCCTTCACATTTCTACCCAAAGCTTTGAAGTCAATAAGACAATCCAGCTCCTCAAGTCACCAAATATTACCCATTAAAAAAAAAAAAATGAAAGCAAGCACACATACACACATTTTTCAATAGCTGTGATTTTAAAAGAAGCTCCCCTTCAAAGATTAGATGTGCTGGCTTTATTTTCTCACGAGCGCACAATATCTTTTTGACAAATGTCTTGCTGGATGACTGTGCAGAGCATGAATCCCTTTCAATATAGCTATACAAAATCTTGACTGCAAAACACTGCACTGTATTGTATTATACTGTCTGGAACTGCAATATATATGATATAATATTCATTAAACTTGACTTGTGTTCCTCCTCTTGTTTTCATTAAGGAGAATTGATATGAAAGTGCTATGGAGTATGCCACTTACAACATGGTCTTCATTTAGTTCTCTGCCTATATCCTAATATTGAGAAATGGAGACAAATGAACAGTGACAGAGGGACAATTACCATTGCTATGCCAAATGGCCGTATTAAAATGATAACTGGTTATAATCGAGACATCAGGAAAACTATGACTGCATGACAGAAATGCATTGATCATTTCCCCACATCTCTGTGTTAATAAGATCAAAGATATTGACACTATGCTCGAGAGCCTCGGAGATCCTCGCCCCCCAGAATCTGTCCACGACAGCAGCAATTTGTCTTAGGATTCACGCTACAGCGATAGCGACAAATCCAGGATGGCAAAGCTCAGAGATGACGTGCGTGCACTGTCCCCGGAGGTGTGGGAGGATAAATGGCCATGTGTGCTCTCAAATTACGATGTGCAGGGACTACTTTGGGATGGAAATGAGGTATAATTGATATGATTTGTAGGACCACTCCCCATCTGCAGGCCAAGCTAAGAGCACAGCGCACAGACACAGCAATCAAAGAGGAGCAGGGAGAAAAAAAATCGCCATTAAAACTCCTATTCCCTTCATAAACCTCATGAGGATGCTGGTAAGGCGTTTGCAGTGGAGGTGAGAGCAAATCTAATCAGAGGTGCACTGTATTTCTTACTGTGGTAGATGAAAATTAATGCTGTTTGAGAAGGCTGCTGCTGATTTAAAATGAAAGCTAGCTTTACAGCTTTTTCTTTTGGTAGCATATTCCTAAAAAGTCAGAAGGACTGTGAAGGCTGAAAATATAGACATAATAGCTGTGATGTAACCCTTTCAATGCCAGGAAACCTATCTTTGGGTAATATCCACAGAGTCTGAACAGGCTGTAGACACTCCATGGACATTCTCAAACATGCCTATTTGTAAAATCACCCAATTCGACTGTTATTAGGGTCGTCATAAGCACCATAGATGTGGGTCATTAGGGGCCTACTATGTTGTAAAAGTGAACAAAAAACTTAATGGAAAAGCAACACATTCTAAGACATTGTAAAACTGAATGAAATGTTACGTTTTGAACACAAACAAAACGACTTATTTAGGTTTAGGCAACAAAACTACAACTTTTTAGGTTTAGGCAACAAAGACACTAGTTAAGTTTAGGGAAAAACATTGTGTTTTGGCTTAAAATAACTATGTTTCAAAAGTGAAAGTGAAACTTGTGAACACAAAGACAACTGCACGTTTTTGGTCTCTCACGGGATGTGAACCCCGGTCTCCTGGTTGCTAATCCTGTGTTTTCTGTTTTTTGTGTCCCATCCATCGCCCCAGACCTCCATCCCTTACGGAATTTAACGCTGTCTATACTACAGCAACTGACTTAACGCTTATAATCACTACTGCTAAAGGTGTGTGTTCTTTTATACCTTATTTCTGCAATCTATTATGTGAATAGATGATAAAACCTACTGGTGGGTGTGGTAGGCCCCTATTGACCAACATCAATGGTGCTTATAGCAACTGATAGCACATATTTAAAGGCATGATAACAGCAGTACGGCTGATAAAATCTAGAAGTAGATTTGAAGTACAATCAGAAAGAATTTAATGGTCCACTAAAGCTTGTAAAAAAAAAAAAAAAAACCTTGACCAATAGGTCCCTTGTATTTCGGCTATATCATCAACACATACAAGTAATTTGGCCCACTGTGGCATATTTCTTATTCATCAAAGGCAAATATTGCCGTCTTTCTTTATGACTAATTTACAGCAGATTCAAGTATGTTAATAAAGTATGATGAGTAAATCAATTTATTATTTTGATCTTAGTTAAGAAACAGTTTTGTGACCCACTATTGAATTGGTAGTACTGCTTCTTCTACGCAGGTTTTTATGGTGTAGTACCATTTTTCTGTCATCATGCCACGTATTTCCAGTGTTTTATTTGTCTTGAGAAACATGGTCGAAATGCACATTCACAGCAGTGTGATAACGCCAGCCGCTTCAAAACGAACCCAGTGTTAATTTAGCGTCCCCAGATGTGGAAACTTTTAAAAAACCTTTTAGTTATATGTTTACAAAAGAGCCTGGGGGACAATCAAGCAACTTTTTGTGCAGATATTAGCTATGGCTCAGCTGTGTTCAGTGAGCAGGAGGGAATTTCACATTCAGTCAGCAAATATGAAAACATCGTGATTAACATGTTGTGGCTCTGTCTTTTTTAATTGACCATATCATATAATAACATTTACTTTGTGGATTACAGTTATTTTCCCTACATGCTACCTGTTTTATAGACTCCAAAGTTAAAACCTGATGGCGGGGTGTAATATGCTGGGCCTATAACACCTAATGTAACGCAGTTTGTGTTTTAAAGTGCACCCCTCAGTATTTCTGCACATGAGGAGCTTTGTTTTCTGTTATTTCATTTCATCAACTCTGCTTGCCATTTGAGTTTAGAGGGCTGTAATGGGGTAATTTGAAAAAGGTTTTGGCTAATCTGATGGATACAATCACAATTAGACCAATGTACAGTCATTCTTGTAAGCCCATACAGCAAAAAAGAAAAAATCCATTAGGAGACTCCGCCAGCCCTTCAAATGGGCTGATGTAATGTTATTGCTATAGGCAGCCATATAGCGGATGTAATGTGTTGTCAGTCTGGGTTGTGATGTGTCCTGTGTTGTCTATTTCAAACCACCGTCTGTAAATACGTCACTGGCTAAAATGCCGTCCAGAAAGATGAGTCTGGCTCTGGAGGAGCATGGCTAATATTTTATCACCCACATCCCTCTGGAATATTAATCCCATCCGAATGAGGCAGCTCAGAACACAGGACTACAATAGGACCGTCAGGAATGGGCAGGCACAAGCGTTGAAAAGAACAAAAGAGGCTGAAATGAAATACCTATCTAAGACATTAACCATGCAATAAAAGCATAGCTTTTTCACATAAGCGTTGCGATTTCAACTCCATCGGCGACAGAGAAAGGAAGCATTAGGAAGCAGTTCAATATTAGCAGGAGCGCAGATCAACCACAGCGAAAGAATGAGGACTGCTGCCAACGACACATGAAGCATGTATGTGTTAAATTGCCTCACATTGAGATTTAAGTGAAACCCCTTTCAATACTTAACTGCTCTGTGATGATGAGGCCTGAATGGGCTCATAACCCCTGTAAGCACCTGCTGCAATAGCTGGACTATTACCATTACCACACCACAAGCCTAATGGCCGCCACTCCACATCATTATGAAATTGCCTCCAAATGCACCGATGAATGCAGCTAATGTGGTCACAACTTCCTCATACAAAGTCTGTGGTCCACTGTCATTGCGGTGAGATAATTATGGTCCTGGGGCCTCATTACGGAAAAATATCCTAACTGCTTGACCTATCTTAACTTAAATTTCAAAGATTCCCATTACAGAAGCAATTCCTAAACTCATGACTGCATCCTATCTTGTGTCGACCTCCTGTCTTATCTTAAGAAATCCTAATTAAGGCCTTTACACACAGGGGGTGTGATGGATAAACAACACGAAAATCGCAAAATACTTGCCGACAAAGATTAAATGTCTAGGGCTTTTATTGTGAAAGGTAAGAACGGAGGGAGTGGATCTGGTTTGCACTGCCTTTGTCAAGGTTTCAAGGAGTGATAAAGTTTGCCGACTTGGTTCGGACTATGGAACCTCTGTGTTGTTGTTTCATAAATCAAGGCGCCACTCAACCTGTTCCGCACAACTTGATTGGTTGATGCCTTTATTCGGGGTTAAAAAGCTCAGAAAATCGGTCTCATTCCGTAAAAAAAGGATGTTGCTTTTTTGCTGCGCAATATTCGTGTTCTGTTTGAAAGTATTCATGACAACAACAACAATTCAAAAACGTATAGTGACGTGCGGAAAAAAAAAAAACGCTGCCGGTGTGTAACGGCCTTTATAACTGCAAATTTGATTCTTCAATCGGCACTTGTCCTGTCATGTCTGTAGCTTTGATTAGAAATAGCAAGTCGATCAAATTCAAAATGAACCATCTTGGCAGTCGATTTATTTACTGATTAATACATGGCCTGGGAAATTTAAAGCGGCATCATACAGTTTGAGTAGCCTTTCAATCATTGTATTTCGGTGTTCATGACGTTCCCCATCTTCATTGTCATTGCCATACAGACCTAACAACAGTGCTGCTGCCATTTTTGGCAGTTATTTTGAATTTAGGACAGGGTCTATCCTAGTGGTTCTCAACCTTTACATTAGGTCAAGGACCTCCATTTGACAAGATTTTGCTTCAGGGGTCTCCATCTGAACATATTTTGGTTGTTTTGATTAAGACCAGAAGTCCATAGTTGTCAATTACAGTCGAGGAGATGACCGTCTAGGAAGTAAAACATGTGAAACTTATGATCAGAATAGTGACTCTTAGGACTCACATTGGGCTCACTTCTTTAGTGAATTCAAACTATTCCGAATTATTCTGGGGATCCCCTTGAACTCCCTCAAGGACATCTGAGGGTTCCCGGACCACTAGTCTAGGCCATCCTGATTTAGGATTCTTAACTTGGGAAGTTCCTAAGTTAGAACGCTTTTGTAATAGCTAGACTCCTATCCTAAAATAGGATTCTTTTCCTTAATGCGGTTAGGAAACATGTTTCTGTAATACCAAAAATCCTAAAAGTCATCCTTAACTCATGTAAGATAGGATTTCAGACTTAGGAAGTTTCTGTAATGAGGCCCCAGCTGCTCATCCTGAATCAACTGTGTATGTTGTAAAACAGCGTATATAGCACTGTGATTGTGAGAGACTTTTGTTTCTCAGGTAGCCCATCTATGTCATCCCATCTTGTTAGAGACTCATCCCTGTGTTCCCCCGATGGTTGGCCCAGGCGTATTGGGTGGCATCCCGTAACTGAAGAGCAATTTAACAGTTAACTCACTCCACGCAGGTCCAATTGCAGGTGAATCCAATGCTGGATTAAACAATATGCAACTAGTCTTTGTTTACAAGGCTCAGGCAAAAAAGTGATACTGATCTGGAGAGATTCAATTTAAAGGCCCCAGACAGGCCTGCCCTGACTCACCGCTCCGATCGACATCATTCGTTTTGCATTTACTTTGAGAAATTGGAATATTATTGACTTGCTGGAAAGCGGCAGAAACAGAGAAATAGGTGTGATGCATTTTTTCTACCTCGCTGCCCCCAGGCTTGGCAATAAGGACATGTAACTGATGCATTAAAGCGGCTTGATTTGACTTGTGAAATCGAGTTGGTCCACTGCGCTGATCTGTTTTGGCAATTTTGCATTCGCTGCTCCAAATGTCACTTTATGACAGCAACAAAAGATGCTTTTTGGTAGTAACTTGTTTTCCCCACATCTGGACACATTAAAATCTGGGAGCTGACTGTCTGTTGCTGTGGGCATCATTTTCACTCTGTGCACCGTAATGACAAAACATTCCCCAATAATGACAGGTGTCCATAATAACATTGCAGTCCAATACATTTAGCAAGAAAATTACTCATTTTAACCAGAGAAAAGAGATTACATTTGTTAATGCTAATGCAGTTAACATCACAGGAATGGAAATATTAGTATTTGTGCGAGACAAGTGAGGAAGAATTGGTAAAACAGAAAGTAAAGCACTATAATACTGAATTTGAAAAAGCTTAAAATAAATTTGCTGATTTTTTTTTTTTTTTTTTACATGAACCCAAAACATAAATATAAGTTTTACAAAAAAACAATACAATTAGAGATGGGCGATATGGCCAAAATCTTCTATCACGATATAGGTAATATCATATCTCCATAATGATATATATCACAATATAGCATGTTTTCTGGTAATTTAATGAATAAATAATCTATATGAAATAACCACATGGTAAAGCCTATTTTTGTGTACTACTGTGTGAATATAAATACTTGACAAATGGAAAGTACTGAGTATTTTCTCAATTTAATAACTTGAGTGCAACATGAATATACAAGTTTTAAGTGAAATTATAGATAAAATGAAAAATAAAGACCTATCGTGATAGAAACAATTTATAGAAAAATCTATAGGATAGACATTTTTGTATCCTTTTGACGATACATATCGTCATATTGCCCACCCCTACATAAATATATGCATATAAGAAATCAATACAGTATGTCAGCAGTAACCTAATGTCAACCAATACATTGTCCTTGTAGATTTATCAGTTTGGAACTACGAAATAAAGCACATTTGAAAAATGCTTATAGATCAAAATTCTACAACAACCAATGATTAAAATGTATAATCATTTAAAATGTAATCGTCTATGGATTGCAATTTCAGAGCTAAAGAATATTAAAATCCAAAACATTCCCAGTTTCCACCTGTCAGTAAATTGCACCCTGTGTTTTGTTAGCGACTGTCACTGGTACTTCTGCTACAGTGTCGTCTGTCAGTATATTCTCCCCAGTGCCTCTCTTTTCATGCCTGTGCACTAAAAAGTCCTGTCAACTTGTCAATTGAGAGAAAGAAGGCGACATCAGTATATTACAAACCACTCCAGTGCACTTGCAATCTGGTCCACATACGCAAACATCCTTGTAGCGTATGCACAGGCGTGTTTACACAGCGTACAAGGTCACACCGTGTTTAGTACAAAGAAAGAGCTGTCCACTTTTGCATATACCTGATCAATAAAAAAAAACAGTAAAGGGATGCTTATGGATGTGTTAGTAGAACATGGGGATAGGAATCACCACAATACGATATTATCACGATACTTCAGTCACGATACAATCTTTTTGCGATTTCAAACATTTTGCGATATGCTGAGTATTGCTATTAGATATGTTGTGATATTTATATTTAGTACTGTTTTCAACTGCAAATTATGCAGTTTGTCAACATCTGTTTCATCTAATAAGATACATTTTTCACTCTGCTCATCTCAGAATTTTCATTCACAAATCTTGACTTCACAGGTCAAGGTATCCCTTTGGAAATGGCAATGCCAGGTTTTCCTCGCTCAAAATTTAGCGTAAATTTGGAGCGTTATTTACCGTTATTATTTACTGTCTGCTTAAAGACAGAATAGCGATCGATTGTTAAGAGGTTTATACTTTACATAATAAAAGATTGATACTTGACGTCCGTGAATCGATACAATATTGCCACGCAAAATTTCGTGATACTATTTTCTATCGATTTTTTTTCTCCCACCCCTAGCAGAACAATACACAGTATTTTGTATTTGTACATTGGCAAAAAAAAAAAAGGACAAAAAAGTGAATAGCAGGTGCATGGTACAAAATTGGATTTTATATCAACTGAAAATCAAGCAAGGACATGTATGTGCACACCTCTACCTCACACAAAGAGCCTAGCCTTCTCTAATATTTGCAGAAGCCTGTGTGTGTTTTGGGAGGAGTCCACCTTGGCAGCCCTAACCTCTCTCAATCTTGGACTAGAAGCCGACCCACTGTATCTCTCCACATGCAGGGCATTTGTATCATTTTAAATCACAATCTTGGCAGGTTGTTGGGCGTGAAAACAGCTTCTCCTCCTCCTCCATCGTACCTCTCTCTACACCCCCCTTGTGAGTACAAACACACACACACACACACACACACATACACACACACACACACACACACAGTAATAATGCAGCGGCAGTGTCGTCTGGTCCTTTAAGCATGACTTCACACGAGGATCTTTAGTGGAGGCCAGCAAAGGCCACCAGGGAAGGAATGGGTGCTGTCACGCACATCTAAAAATCTTTGATCCCCTCCATATGTGTTTAAACATTCATACGCAACCATTAGCTTGTGGTAAGTCGGCTTTTAAAGGGAACCACAGAGGAAGAGGACAGGGAATTCTCTGCCTGGCGCTTTGAGCATGGCCTAGTTTATTTTCCAGAAACCATCAAATTAGATTAGATTCTGACAGTTTTGATGTTTGAAAATCTAGCCTGTCAAAAAAGTAAGACTCACATGTTTAGTTATGTATGCATGCTGCACCATTAATCCTTCATAATGACAGACGGTGGCCTATCTATTGTGACAAACATTAGCGTATAACATTAAGAGTCTTGTGTTTGAAATATCTATATCTTCGAGATGACCGGCAGCAGCTAAAGGTTAGTCCTTTCCCCCTCGCTCCTGATGGGCTGCGTTCATCTGTGATGCTCTTTTGAATTGAGACTTGAGTGACAGATTGTCACGTTGCTTACTATGTGTTAGTGAAGTTCACTGCACTTTCCTGATTGGCTGTTTCATGATGGAGTCCAACATTTCATCTGAAAAACGATTGCTTTCGTCTGCTGACATCACTGTCACATTGACATGAGTGGTGGTTAATCCCAAACTGATATTATTGTTGTGATCTGTTGATCCTGAAAACATACTGGCAAGAAGTCAGAATATTGTCTACTATTTTAAAAATCACTTAATAAATTACATTTTCATTATTGTGTCATTCATATGCCCGAATGAATGTAAGCCAGATCCAGAAGTGCTGTGTATATGTTTTCAAACTACAAACTACTTTACTATTTAATAGTAATTACTATACTTTATAATTGACTATAATACTAGAGAAATCAGAGTAAAGACTAATTAGTCTGTCTTGCCTTCTCCTTCAGGCTTTTGAAACAAAGCAAACTTAAACAAGTCAAAATTAAACAATCACTCAAATGTTTGATCATCTGTACACCAGAATATTTCAGGGTTTAGTTGTGCCATTTCATTTCACTGAAAATTGACATTCGTAAATCATCATATTATGTTCAGTACACACGACTAACTTTCCAATTCTCCCAAATAATACATTGATTCATTCAAATTTTCTATCAATAAATGGTGTTATAAAACCAATCCCGCTTTACAAATACATGATGAACAACTCTAAAAATAAAAATAAAAATAAATATTTTTTGCTGTTTTTTTTTGTCATCTAAAGATGGGTTCAACGTTAATGTTTTTTTTCACTTGCCCGGTCTGGTAGGTGGGTGAGGAAAATTACTTGCCCGCAGTCAATTTTTACTTGCCCCTATACAAATTGTTTTATTTATTAGCGGTTATCTTTGGAAAATGTAATCTTTATTTAAGTTGATAAATCTGGAGTTTTGCCCACATCCTCTAACACCACCTACTAAACTCCTGTTTCCAGGATAATTGAAATACTCGCTTGTGCTTCAGCTCACAAACTTTGTCTTTACCCGCCGCCATTTTCTCGGAAGAGCCCGATCAGTACTGCACATGTGCAACTCTCAAGAGAGGTAAGGAAGCGAGATGTCTCACTCATTAGCTACTTCCATCTTTAGCTCTTGAAAAAACAATGTGTTTAATTATTTTTTTTACCATTTGTCCAGGGCAAGCGGGCAATCTTTATTGTTGAGCCCTGATACATATTAAAACTAACAGTACATCAGATTGGTGACCTGGTGATGCCACTAAGCTGCTCCCATTTCCTGATTCATTTCTAACGATTCTGAACTCACATTAAGACGTGTGAAAGCTAATTAGATGTTTTTCAAATGGTGATGCAATTCATAACGGAGCCAGCGGACAGAACATTAGCTTACATGTTATGTGACGATTATTGTCAGGATGGGTTACTGCAGAGTTGTATAGCAGCTAAAATCCTCTCAGTGCTGTCCATTTATACTTTAGGCATACCTAATGTTTTTTATCCAACATGGCACGAGTGTGACACTGAAACAAGCTTAACTCCCTACATCGCCAAAATTACAAGCAACTAATTAGTATTAGTACGGTCTGTGTTAAATAAGAATGAGAGCAGGAAAGGAAAAACGCTAGAAAAATATATAAGAGAGAAATAAAAGGGATTTTAGTGTGAGCAGGCGTGATTCAGTGGGGAAAAGGTGACAGTGAACCACCATTTATCACAGCTGTCAATTAAAGGTTTTCTAAGCTTTTTAAAATTAAATTCACTTTCAATTAAATCAATTGAAGACAGAAACCTAATACTGCATCATATAGAGAAAAAGATTTCCAATCCAATGTGATTTGAAAGTGAATTCAGCCTATAGCCTCCGGTGTGGTCGCGCCATTTTCTGGTACATATAACTCCTCCCTGGCGAGGGTTATTTCATACACACCCATGTAAGCGAACACACACACAACATCTCACTTCTATTGAAGTATGCTTGCAGTGCTTGAAGGTCACATTCAGTAATGAATTCAGTTGGAATAGTGACAATTATACGCACAAACTGTTCGTGCACCCCAACACACACACGCGCGCACATATGTGTGTGTCCCCCGACTCCCTTCACTCCAGTGCAATGATGATTGGGTCTCTCCACTGGACTGACTCCACTCCTGCTCTGCCATTCCACTCAGCACAGTGAGAAATCACCTAGTCAGTCTAGGACTATTACAGAGTAATTGGCCTTTTAAAGAGGGGCTCCACCATGTGAAACAGTGTAACTGAGAATGATACCGTCGTTGCTCCGGTCCCCATTTTTGTCCTCCATCCCTTGTTCAAGCCTCACAGTTCTCTCCCGTTTCTGGCTTCACCTCTCTCTCTCTCTCTCACTCTCACTCTCTCTCTCTCTCTCTCTTTCCCGGCCAGCTGCTCCCAGTGTGTCTCTGCCCCTCAACATCGTGTTCCTGTTGCACCCTGTCTCCCGCTGACTCTTGTTGACCTCTAAAAAGCTCAGTGCCGGAGCTGCCTGCGTTTCCACTTTCAGCACTGGACAGCTCCTCGACTGGACAGGCCAACTTTATTTTCAAGAGGAGAGCGAGGTAAGGCTGTTGACCAGTTGTTCTGTTAGTAATACGGTGTCAAAAGGAGCAGCTATTGCAGCAGCAGTAAGGATGAAATTGTCCAAGTAGACTGTACCAAACAAGACAACAACAATAATACACAAAGCTGGGGGAAGTAGAAGTTTCAAATAGTCGCATAACATGAATGGTGGCAAAAGCTTTATGAAAATGATAACATCTGGCAAAAGGTGACATTGAGAAACAACCTCCCTTAACAAGACTCTCTATAGGATGTGTTTTATAACCCTCACTAGGATTAAATGAATTCCCAGTCAAACAAAAAATGAATCCCCTCTCTGTCTGTGCTGTCCAAGATTCATCTTTTGTATCATTTGTCTATATTTGATTCTTATTTCCATATTTCATTTGATTTTCATTAGCAATATTGGAAACTGTCCTCCAAACAAGACAAACAACAGCATTTTAAGCAAGTGCCAAAAAACAACATATGTTTCACAAAACTGATTTATTTTTCAACAGTGATTTGTAACCGTTTTAGGAGGCGACGTCCTGGGCGTCGGATAAAAAGGACAGTTACAAATGACAGATTTTGTTGTTTCATTTGGAGGACTTGTTGTGATATTGCATCTATGTTTTCAATCTGTCTGTCACTTGTATTTGTTACTAGTGTAATGCTTGTCAACCATTTCCAACGATTGTTTTTCCTATTAATTGACTAATCACTTGCTACCAAATAAGGTTACATTTCCAAATTGCTGATAGTAGTCCACAACCCAAAGATGTTTAATTTACGTAAGGGATAATGTACAGCAAGCTGGTCATTGTTAACACCAGAACTGCGCCCATAGCAACGGTCTGTTATACATAACAACGGTCTGCTATAAAGAAATAACACACCGTAGAATGCTGTGATTGTCAAGTATTCCACAAAGCAAGGTAATAAATTAATTTAAAATGGGAAAAAAAATGCAAATCCTCATATCTGCTGTATTAGTTGTATGTTTACTACGTGTTTATTTGCATATAGGGCGGGGAAGTGAGATCGGATCACAAGTGGCCACTGAAGACGCATGTGGAGACGCTTGAGAAGATTACACATGAAGGATTCCAATGCAGATGGATACATACCATGAAGCTATTATATGTCTGTATTGTAGAAAACACAAGGCAGTTCACATTAAAGTTGTACAACCTTCACATTGAAAACACTATGAAGACAAAGCACCAAACATCTAGCATCTATACAGCATCTGATATCTACTTACAAATCGGAACCTACTTTACGGACACTCTAAATCTCGACTCCAATGAAATCACTGGCAATTAAGATTGCACCTCGCACTCAGGTTCCAGTCGCTGCTAAAAGTATCTTCATTACTTTTTCAGTATGTTGTTGCGGCCAACATTTAATTATAGAAAATATCAGCGTCACAGATTAGTGTGTGTGTGTGTGTCTGTGTGTGTGTGTGCATGCGTCTTAATAGAGGGAGCTGTGCAAAAAGTGATATGGGGGAAGGAAAAGGAAAGAGAGAGAAGAAATAGGGGAAACAAGAGGGAGGGCGTGTGTCAAACACATCAGCACATTAGCACACTGTTTGGCTTGGAGAGAGGCAGGAGGTCTCTGGGGAGATGAATTGCAGAGGTGTATGTGTGTGTGTGTGAGAGAGAGAGAGAGAGAGAGAGGGAGATGGAGAGAGAGAGAGAGAGAGAGAGAAAACTTGTGTTTTTTCATGCATGTGTGTGAGAGTGCGTAATGAGAGTGTGAGCGCGTGTTTCCGGTGTGCACGTGTGTGCTTTTGTGCGTGTCACATGTGCGGCTCTGGAAAGAGAGAGGGAGGAAGAGGACTTCATTCTCCGACAAACAGCCTCGGGGCCTCGTGAGCGGAGATAGATGAAGAATGACATCTTAAATAGTATGCATCAACAGAATACCACGAGAAGAGGAAGAAGTAGATGAAGAAGAAAAAAAAAAAGAAAAAAAAACGAGCGCAGAGTGAACCTGCCAGCACCGAGCTCCTGATTGAAAAAACTGCTGGAGTAGTGGAGTGGCTCGGGCACCTGTAAGATCTCCCTTCGGAGGTTTACTGGGGCCAAGAGGAGACGTAACCTGGGACGAGACCCGGGGTCTGACCCAATACACACTGCGGGGAATATATTTCCCAGCAGGACCAGGGGCTGCACAACCCCCCACAGGTTTACACGCTGAAGAATAGCTGCTCTGCTTACCATGTTGTCACGGTGACCCTGACCTGCACATGTAGTAAGGTAATGGATGTTGGGCGTTGAATCGAGATTGTACTTCAAACAGAACGATCTGGGTGTGTCTGCAAGCATCCACTCTCTACTGATAGGCTCTTTTTAGGGCTGTCAAAGTTAACGTGGTAATAACACGTAAACGCAAACCCGTTTTAGCTCCACTAATTTCTTTAATGCATTAACGCAATCAATCTTTTGGAGGTTGTAGCGGGCTCAGTTTAAAAGCTAGAGTGAAGATATCATATGTAACTAGAAAAACTAAGCAATCCATAGTCACCAGTCATGTCATACTAGTCGTCGCAAAGGAGATTAAATAATGCTCCAAATGTGCACTCAATTTTGGTGAAGAAAAATTGTCATGGCCATTTTCAAAAGGGGTCCCTTGACCTCTGACCTCAAGATATGTGAATGAAAATGGGTTCTATGAGTACCCACGAGTCTCCCCTTTACAGACATGCCCACTGACAGCTGTTGTTGCCTGCCTGAGGATATTTTTTATGCTTAATGCATTACCTCTGAGGGTTTCTGGATGACATTTGTCATTGTTTTGTGTTGTTAATTGATTTCTAATAATAAATATATTCATACATTTGCATAAAGCAGCATATTTGCCCAGTCCCATGTTGATAAGAGTATTAAATACCTGCTAAATCTCCCTTTAAGGTACATTTTGTACAGATAAAAAATGTGCAATTCATTTTAGATTAATAGAGATTAATCACGGACAATCACGCAATTAATCGCGATTAAATATTTGAATCAATTGACAGCCCTAGGTCTTTTACAAAAAGCTCAATGTGGATTAATCTTATACAACCTCAAACCAGACTTTCAGGAACAACTGCAGTCATGTAGCACGCTAGAAAAACATTATGAAAGAGACAGCTATCTTTCTTTTCAGCATCTGTTTTGACAAAAACTGTAATGGAGAAGATCACTGGAGTATCTGTGAACATTGCTGCCCGTTAAATAAGGCAATGAGATGTTATAGATGTTTCCCATCAGTCTCTAAAATCCCGGTCCATAGTACACAAGATTAGAATCGTCTGTTCTAATCTTCTTAGGCTGGATTTTCTTGCCCAGCAGACGTGTAGGGAACCTATGCATGGCGTAATATATGATACGCTGACTCTTTGTTCTTAAGCCGGGAACAAAGGGTCAGATGAAAAAATTAGATCACAATGGATTTTTTTTTTGTGAAGACAGTGGCGGTCTGACCTTTGAGGGGTGTGGCGGAGACATAAGTACATAGACCTACATCCAAGAGGATATATAGATATAACATTTTACCAAAGATAGACAGGCAAGGGTTGGATGGAAGGTCAAGAGCTTTCAGTGCAAGTGCACAGATGGACAGACGGATAAGCCCCCCTCCACCCCACCCACACACACACACACACACACACACACACACACACACACACACACACACACACACACACACACACACACACACACACACACACACACACACACAATTCATTTAGATTTGTCTCTTGCTGATCTACCACTCCCTGTCACAATGAGTAGACAGAGAAGCTTTGGACGGGGAAATCTACCCCTCAGCAAAAACACATTCATGCTTCTAGCCAGAGAGGAAGAAGACATAAGAAGAGGAGAAAGCAAGGCCCACTTCTCTGAGCCAGAGAGAGAGAGAGGGAGAGAGAGAGGGAAGAAAGAGCAAGAGAGCAGTAATACGTTTTCATCTGAAATATTAAAGCCACTGCATTAATCTGTCTTCCCTCTCCCCGGGGTGCTGGTGAAGGCTCTCGCTGTCCTAGAGTTCCCTGGAAAAAGGACAGAGGCTGGCTATCTCACCTCCTCCCTCTCTACAGGCCAGCGACGGCTCTCCACCTCTCCTCTCATACTGTAATGGCCATTTAAGTGTTTGTGTGGGAGTGGGCTGTGCACTGGAGGTTTTTCTGAAATGGCCGCTATGAGCTGCGAGCACTGTCTGGCCAAAATTGAAAACAGGGCTTAATTTGTTTTCTATGTTTTCCCACATATTTCAAGCTAAGAGTTAATAAATGACTAGTCGATTAATCTGACTGACAGAAAATGAACAGACAACAATTTTGAATTTCATTTGTCATTTGTCTTGCAGACATTTGCTGATTCAAGCCTCTATGATTAGTGGAGTCATAAATAAATCGATAGTAGGGCTGTCCCGAATACCATTTTTTGGGCTTCAAAGCTTCGGTGAGAAGTATTCGAAGCTTCGGGTCAGTGCTGCTGCCGCACTATTGTACCCACATGCACCTCTACACGTAACAAACAGTGATATCTGTCTGAGAACCACTAATAATAGTTTATGTTGAATATGAATACTGAATAATGTTGTGGGATTATTGCTTATTTGAAAGACTATTTGGGGATTTATACATTATTATTACATACATACATATGTAATAACGAAGCATTCGCATACTGATTTGGAGGTCGAAGCTAGGAAGCATTCGGGTCAGCCTTAGTCGATGAAATAGTGAAAAAATGCTCCACATTCTCTGGTGAATGAGAAATGTTGAAAAATATTTGGGAAGCTGTGAGACATTTTTTTTTTTTTTTACTACTTTCTGACAATCGAAAAAATAATGGTAAATTTAATTTTTTTTTTTTTTGACAATTTTGACGAAACAAAAGATTAACCATTCAAAAAAATAATTGATAGTTTCCTCCCAGGTTAAATAGCTAAGTAGGTAAGTGCAGTTTCCTGATTGAGACATCAAAGCTGATGTGGTGGCAATTTTAACCTGAAATGGACACAGCAAGGTGGTCAGTTTTTAACATCCATCATAAAAAAAAAAGCAGCTGCTAATGAGCTGTCCGGGTCCATCAAAGCCTTGGAGCTTTTAACACCTCCTCTAAATGTTCTGCTGGCACCTCATGAAGGTGGTGGCACCCATCTAGCCTTTATCTAGGCCACCAGATCCACAGCTGGACCCATCTGGCCTTGCTATCTCCTCTCTCTCTCTGTCTCCCCACGTACACGCATGATATCCATCAAACACACACACACACACCAGCTGTTGTGGATTACCAAAGAACAAGAGCGGGTCTATTTTCTGACTTATGCCCAGTGTTTGATGGCGTTGCCCTGATTGTGACCCAACACAAAAGCACCAGCTTGCTTATTAATACATATAGTAATACTGCATGCTTTGCTTTTAGATGCACACTACTGAGTACAAATGGATAAAACAAAAAATGCTTTAAAAGTGACTTCCGGGTGACTGATAGGTGAATTCTAAGTCAAATCCACAGGCTTTGGCTGCATGCTACAAAAAGCATATCATGATTGTGTTGAGGGACGCTGCTGTTTGTGGCTCCAAAGTCCGACAACTTAAAACTCTCCCAATCCCTCAGCCGAAAAGGAACCCATGAATAATTCCTTGTGCTTTACTTTCTCGTCTGATCAAGCCTCGACGTGGCCACTCAGAGAAATGTGGGTTCTTTTAATCAAGCCGATTTCCGCTTCTGAGTAACAGGAAATCTGTCCGCTCTCACCTTCATCTATCTTAACTTCCCTCCATACATTGATCTTACACGCTGACCCTCCAATCTTTCCACCGCCCGATCTCAGCTTAATCTTCATTATTCTCTGTAATGCCACAGACTCGTTCTGGCTGGAGTGTCAGCTTTATCTTTAGTAACCCCCCCCAACACAACTCCACCCGTCCCGTACCACCCTCAAGCCATGCTCAGACTACAGGAGTTTTGGGCCGAATTATCCCTGATTCACTCCCGACAATCGGAGGAGAAATCTAGTCCGGGACCTTGGTTGGTACCAATGTTCAGCCCAGATTATCTGGTAATGTGAGGGGTTTACAAACCCGATCTTAAACCTCCTGAACTGTTCGCAAACATGTTTGATATTTAGAAGTTAAAATCTGGATTAGTACTTAGGTTAGTACTTTCCGAGCGGGACCACAATTGCCAGTAAAGTGCTCAAGGGATGACGTATTTTTGTAGGCCAACCAGTAGGTTAGCATCACCCTGGTTCCCTCAGCAATGGGATTTTTCCATTGGATTTTGGATTATTGGAGAAAATAAACTCTGTGGCCAACAAACATGTATTTATCATACTTAATGCCCCTTGAGGTTAACGTTAGCTAGCATACTACTGATGACAGATATTAAAAATCTCACCTTCGGTTCTCAATGAAGAATAGACAAACACGCGTCTCCCCAACCATTTCTCATCCAGACATGTCTGTCAACAATGTTTGACATCGTCTCACCACGTCAGTCTCTGTTTTGTTTACGTCTGCTTCCCCGTGAGATCACGTGAAGTGGTGCGTTGCTCCCTCTGGCAAAATAATCTCAATAATATCTTGTAGAGTTAGTTTCGAATCTTGTTGTGTGTACATGTTTGAGATTAGAGAGAAGATCATCTGTGAAGTTTTCTCCTCATGTGCGTGTTGCAACCCGATTTCAAAATCGGTTAGGATTTTAAAACTCCTGCGGTCTGAGCCCGGCTTTACCCCGACACACACACACACTCCCGAAATCTCAGAGGGAGCGCAGTCCTTTTTGTAAAACAGACGTTTTAGGCGTAACAACATGCAAAATAGTCACTTGGGTAACAGGCTGAGGCTTTAAAGCTTAAGTTACTATGAGGGGGAGAGGGTGAAACCGACGGACTGAGGCAGCCTCGCCAATTGCTTTTCCCCGCAACTGCAATAAAATATTCCATCATATCCCTGAAGCATCCCTGACTCCAGCTGGGATCAAAGAGTCTACTTGACAACGGCAGTGTCTCGCTCGCACCGTGACCGAACCCTTCATTCCGTTCCATTAATGGCAATCATGGGAACTAGATAATGGGGTTTGGTGTTCCCATTTCCTTAGTTAAGTATAGGTATATAACAAGAGAAGACAAGTGTTGAATCAGATATTGCAGTAAACAGCGTAACCTCGCCACTGTTTGTGTACAAGGGCTCAATATGCATCATTTTGCAGCATGCACACTATTCAAAAGATCAAAACAGATTCCGCATCTCGCTCTGGTTGTATTCCTTTCAGGCTGTCTGTGACAGGTGTTTTATGGGGAGGAGCGCTGTTGTTGTGGATGTCCTATCAATGATTCAATGCAGCACATCAGATGGAAGGGGAGAGACGGAGAGAAAGATGTCTCTGCCTGGATGTACGGGGGGAACTTTCAATATATAATTCACTGAGTTGTCTGACAGGTTGGGTGTGAATGTGATGGATGCTTTTTCAGCCTCGTAGAGATTCAGTGCTCTTCAACCTTGGATCTCTTAGGCCACTTTGAGCATGAACTACACTACCAAATGTCCTTTTATGATTTTTTTTTTTTTATCCTTACATCATGTTACTGAAGAGCTGCAGAACGCCACACACGCACACGAAGCGCACATCAAACAGGTGTGTCACACTCACACATTTATACGCAACCATAATTGACAACCGGCTCCTCCGTTTAGCTCAGAAGCACAGCGGGCTATGTACAGTAGCTCTCCACTTGCGCGAGCTCAATCAACTCCCCATGAGTAATCAAACATCCATGAGCGGCATGAGCAATAAAACATCTGGTACACTTAAATCCGAGGATAAAATAATATTCAGCACCGGCAAGCTGTTCCCATGCAGCCTTTGTTCTGCCACCGTATATCAGCGATTGTGTTTACTCAAATAGAAAAGGGCGTTCGACGTAGTTGAAATGAAATAAATGTCATTCCTGTCCACTCTGGTTTCTGATAAAAGGCAACTGTGCAAAGCTACAGTCCAAAACACGTGTGTGTGTGTGTTTGTGTTAATCGGCAAGCTCGGGCAACAAATCCATAGAACAGAGCCATGTAAGATGGCAGATTAGGGGGGAATATGAAACACACTCTGGAGTGAGCGCTAGGCAAGGGCTTTTGTCTTGTTATCTTCGGGAGTGAGTTGACATTATCCCCATGGATAAGGTTTTACCATGCATGGATTACCACATGAGACAAGCTGCGCGCACCCCCAGGAAAATAACATGAGAGGACCTTAGTCGATCCCTGTCTCCATCTCCCTCTCCACTCCCACTCCCGCTCTCACTATTCATCAATGCCATGATCAGAACACCCGGGGCTTCTGACACAATGTTTGGAAATGATGGCGTCTGCTGGAACTTCACAAGGGGGCATTGGGTCATCTTTCTTTCTCCTTCTGTTGAGTAGTTGGGACCACATAAACTTAAAAAAACGAAAGAATCCAACTATATAGATTTTTTATTGATAACAATTAGGGCTGTCAACATTAACGCGATAATAACTTAAAATCGGCACTAATTTCTTTATTTATCGGGCTCAGTTTTGAAGCTACAGTGAAAATACTGACATCATACGAAACTACAAAAACCTACTAGCTTGTCGCCAAGGAGCCAAAATAACGCTACAAAGTTACGTTAAATTTTGGTGAGGAAAAACGGTCATGGCCATTTTCAAAGGGGTCCCTTGACCTCTGACCTCAAGATATGTGAATGAAAATGGGTTCTATGGGTTACCACGGGTCTCCCCTTTACAGACATGCCCACTTTTTGATAATCACATGCAGTTTTGGGCAAATCATAGTCAAGCCAGCACACTGACACACTGACAGCTGTTGTTGCCTGCTCGGCTTGAGTTTGCCATGTTATGATTTGAGCATATTTGTAATGCTAAATGCAGTACCTGTGAGGGTTTCTGTGCAATATTTTTCATTGTTTTGTGTTGTTAATTGATTTCCAATAATAAATATATACATACATTTGCATAAAGCAAGCATATTTGCCCACTCCCATGTTGGTAAGAGTATTAAATACTTTAAAAAAAATCTTCCTTTAAGGTATATTTTGAGCAGAACAAAAAAACGTGTGATTAATTGCGATTAACTATGGTCAATCATGCGATTAATCTAATAACAATACATTATATTTACACATAGCACCCTACAGTATATCAAAATAAGGTGAGTTAAAGTAATACAATACTAAAAAGATGAGCAGAGACGTGCAAACGTTGAAAGAATAGTTGAAAGCCAACCGAAATAGACAAGTCTTTTAAGCTCTTAGTGAACCTGTCTGCCTATTATCTATGGGAATGGTATTCCACAGTTTTGGGGGCACAGTTTAAGAAAGCTCCAATTTGTCTTCTTCTGCTTCTCAGCATCTAACAAATCAACAGTGGAAGATCAGATTGACCGTGGACTGAACACAAAACAACACAGGATCGACAATACAGGCCGGTGCTCAGCCACTTAAAGCTTTATGTACATTTAAAAGTACTTTAGTTAGGTCCTAATGACACATGGAGCCAGTGTTCTTCAAAATATGCTGCGCTGTGTTAAAACAGCTCCATCACTCCATTTGAATGATAGGCTCTCTCTTTTTAGTTTTTATCAGACGACTAGCAGCAGGATGTTGAATATTCTGGAGACTCTCAATAGACTTTTAAGGAAGGCGAGAAGAGCATGTTACCAAGGCAGCGTCCTTGACATAAGAGAGATGAGATATATGCAAAAAACAGAAGCACAACTGAAGCATTATTGGAGACAATATTACAGTAAGTCTATGATATCACAAAGTTGTTAATCCTTTTAAAGACAATGTTTCCTAGTATATTTTTTTATAAAACAAATGTTTGAAATCAGAAAGAGTTACTTTGGACCTCACTGTCTGGGTTAGTTGTTTTTTTTTAGGAGTCATAACAACAGCATCTTTGAAAGAGTCCCATTCTCAAGGGATGTGTTCTTATTTTTCAGGACATTATCTGAGAGGTTTTTAAAGTCATGCTTCGAAAGAAAATCTAGTGGGAAAGCAGCACATGGAGGATTTGCTCTCATTTAAAAACCAGTGGGCAACCTCCGGGTCTGAAAAGTGAAGCAAATGCAGAAGTGCCTTAAACTTGCATTCTTTCTAATAGCCAGCAGGGGGCGACTCCTCTAGGTGCAAAAAGAAGTCAGATTGTATAGAAGTCTTCTCGTACTTCTCACTTGATTTATTACCTCAGTAAGCATTGTAAACATAGCTTAGAACAGCCTTTATTGTCATTGCACAGTCTCCTATACAACGAAATTGGGGGTGCCACAACTGAAGGTGCATTTGCAAAAAAAAAAGAATAAAAACACATAAAAAGAAAAATAAATAATAATAACAATAAAATAAATAAAAAAGAACACATAGGCCATAACAGAATGGATGATGTCACAGTAAATAAGTCAGGATGAGGTAATGAATAAGTTGCACATGTTAGATTGTTGCGGATGTGGTGATATTGCACGTCTTTGACAGCTGAGGGAAGTTAGTGGCTCATATGGTTGTTGAGTGTACTGATAGCCCACGGATAAAGGCTGTCTTTCAGTCTGTTCATTCTGCTGTTGATGCTCCTGTTTCTCCTACCAGAGGGCAGCAGGCTGAGCAGGTGGTGTCCGGTGTGGAGGTGGTCATTGAACACGAGTTTATGGTCTCAATCGCTAGTTTCAAGTCTTCTTCAATACAACAGGATGTTCATTTAGTGAATTATGGTCCCATTTAGAGTCAATTAGACCATTAAGCAGGGTATGCTTTAGGACGTGGCTAACTAGTGATTGACAGGTCGCTACCAGAACCTTGCCAGGGAGTTGTCTGCGTTTTTGTTTTACAACTTTAACCCTTTCAGTTTCAGTCCACAAACCAATGGGTGACATCACAGTGACTGCGTCCACTTCTTATACACAGTCTATAGTTAGAGGAAGAAAAAAAAAGAGTTCTGAGGTAGGAAAATGTATCATAAATTTCTGTATTTTGAAGGAGTGAATACAGATATCGTCTTTTATTTCTAAGAATTTACTTTATTGTTCGAAAAATGTGCTAATTCCTTCATTTGTGCATTTGAGGCACAACATATCACCATTATGTAATGCTTCAGAAAATAACAGATGAATTGGATAATCCATTTGCTATCCAATTTGACATTTACAGTAAGGAACAAAAAGATGTGAACGGCCATGATTATGTAAGGCACTGA
This sequence comes from Helicolenus hilgendorfi, assembly GCA_916700815.1. Classification (NCBI taxonomy): domain Eukaryota; kingdom Metazoa; phylum Chordata; class Actinopteri; order Perciformes; family Sebastidae; genus Helicolenus; species Helicolenus hilgendorfi. Next base: position 549 of record CAKALG010036464.1, on the reverse strand, counting down.
GGTGTCATGGAAAGCAATGACTAAGCATGTAACACCTATGCAGGTTTAAGGTTCGGTGTAATATGGAGAAGTGAAGGATTTCAGAGGCCTATCTGCAAAAAAAGCATCACAATTCATAATAACAATGAAATAGTCTTGGGTCCTTATCATAATTTCCTTGGGAATTTCTTTTGCAGGGAGTGATGACAGTAGGTAATATGGAATGATGAATGATACTCTTATCTCTTCCGGTGCACTCCTAAGATAAGAGCTCTCATTGGCTGCTATTCATATTGTCAGCGGTGTGTGAGGTGAATGAAAGCAACCCACAAAGAAGAACTGAGAGCAAAGAGAGAGGCAAGAGTGGGCCTTAAAATAGAGGACAGGAGGATGGTAGTTAAAAAAAGGAGAAACTAAGTATAGAGGCATGAATGATAGTGGGAGGGAGGCGAGAGAGAGAGAGAGAGAGAGAGAGGGTGACCTCCATCTCCACCTCCACCTCCACACGCCACAACAAGCCTCTTCATCTCAACCGGGGCACCATGGCACATTTCCCGTCACTGGGGGTGG
>CAKALG010036459.1:0-17290 GCA_916700815.1 Helicolenus hilgendorfi | reverse complement strand
TGCCAGTCTGAGACAGGATTGAGTTACACAGTCAGAATCCACATGTGGCGGGGCCTCATCTCCACCCTGCTGCTCAGTTGTTCCCTGCTGTTTCCAAGTGACGTAACTGCGTCTGGAGCGCAGTCCCTTTTTGTGTCGAACATGCTTGATATGTGTGACATCATGCATTATATTAGATCTGTGTGTGGCAACTGTGTGGTTCGGAGTTTTAGCTCTGTTTTTTTCTATTTAGTAATATAAACATAATGGAGTGTGACAAAATCGTTTGTACTCCAGGTCCACTTAATGGCGTTTTCTGGAGTTCTCAACTGCATGTCATGCTCTTTGTCATGGATATGGCTCAGCTATCATCACATGAGTTAAAGAACTGCTGTTATGTGATAACAGGTGACAATCAGGGCATTTTGGCTAGCATGGATAGCAATGACTCTCAGGACACTTTCGCCACTAAGGGATAATACTAAGCCTCCAGGAAGGGCGCCAGGCTTTGAAGCCGATTTTCGTAGTGGCCAAATGGCGGTACTACAACTTCTGTGTCCATTCCATGATGCCATTGGGCCCAAAAAGACTTTTCCCATGGACTTACATTGGGAAAGAGACGTCCGTAAATCAGCAGATCATTTTTTTTGAGATGCATCAACTTCCCAGTATGAACACTCTAATAGCCCTTAATCATTAGGTCCTAGACGTAGTAAAATGCACTAAAACCCGAATCCAGAGTTATTTTCCTTTCCTCCGTGCATGTGAATGAGACTAACACGTTCTCATCCCAACTGAGCGTTTACTGTTGCCGCGGATGGGTTTACATTGTAATAACTGAAAGCGCAGTGTGTCTCATACTGACGCTAAAGGGATGCCTTGTGCGGCGGTACGAACACCGACGGCCGTGACAGAGCATTGGTATTTGACGCTCTGGGAATGAGAACGGGTTGATGAGTCCCAGATCGCCGAAGATCCGGGTACTTTACCACTCAGCAACGCTGTATCCAGTTCTCTTAAAAAAATCATGGCTAATACGAGGTGGAGGATCCCCGTCCACCAGATCCCAGCTGAGTCTATGGTGGTTCAGAAGAGGACAGGAGATGTATTGGTTCTCTCTAGTGATGCTATTGTATATAACCATTAATGGACATTTTCAAATCAACTCACTTACAAACTTTTGATGTTTGTTACATTGACAACTGTTATTATATTCTCATTTGAAAAGAGCAGGCCAGTTGGAAGGTCAACAAATGCAGTAGACCATTTGAGAAGGGTCCTCAGAATTTGGCTTAACTGACATTTTAGCTCCAAGGACACGCCTACAGGCTAGTTCTGTGCGGCAAAAGCATTTTTAGCATTAGTTGTAGCATTGTTCTTCTTAATGTCTGTCATCAGGTCTGATTCCCAGAAACTTTAACATAATACGGCAATAAACATCTGTGTGAATATTTGCATAGCACAAATGTGATGTGGAGATCCTCTTAAACACTCAGCTATGGTTTCTGACAAATCATCATTAAATGGGTTATCAGCCTGGGATGAAATTATTGTAGAAGACCTGTAGTCCATAGGAAAATTAACATAGAACATGGTGTCACAGCACAGGTAGTACTGGTAAAATGATTTGTGTTTAGGTCTATGGGATTTCATTACCACTAAGCCGTACTGCCGGCTGTACCAGCTACAAACAGGCCATCACATGCGAGAAACACCTTCAGTTGTCAGCAACAAGAACACGATTTGGGCCTTACCTGAAACATTAATGAGCTCCACCAACTTTCTCGTCCTGCTGCTCAACTCGCTCCCCACAGTGTCTCTAGCTCGCTCATTCAGGTCCTCTCCGGTCCTCGCCTTGTGTCAGAAGCTGTGCCTAGAGCTCAACGTTGGCTTCAAATCAACAATGTGAATAAACAGACACACAGATAGAAACTAAATCAATATAATTACTCAAATGTCTTGTCCAAAAAGCATTACTCTTCTGGATATTGAATACATAGTTACCCTCTCCAGCAGTAAGAGGTAAGTGATATGATGGTTGGACTACAGATTAGGTGGTGGAGTTACGTAAATCTGCTGTTTATTTGAATTGGCTATTGTTAAAGGGATAGTTAGGATTTTTTGAAGTGGTGTTGTATGAGACACGTATCTCTCTCAGCAGCAGCAAAATGGATTTTGGCCAATAAAAAGGCCCACCTAAAGAAATCTAAACGCTATATTTTGAATATTTTCTCCGCTTTAATTTGCCATCAGACAGGCCTTTCCAACGGGCAACTGAAGCTGTATATCTGTGCTTTCTTCAAAGCCACCAGACTCCTTTGAAAAAAACTAATTTTATCTTGCGGAACATGGAAGTTGCTGGTGTACCACAGCCTCGATTGGTTAGTTAGTTTGTGTTATTGTGTGACTTTGGTGTATTAAACGGTTAGTGCGAATGTGTAATGTATTATCACTGTTTTTATACAAAACTGGGTGCTGAAAGGCAACATCTCTGCTCAGCAGAAATCAAGGTAAACAAGAAGAAAATCAAGACAGAGGAAGACTGTGTTTGAGCCCCATCCTACAGTACTTTGGAAGTATAATTATTTGGACCATTTGGCTGATGATAAGTGTGTTCCCGGGTACAGACTAAGCAGCTCTATGGATGCCGTTCGGCATCTTGTCCTTAATGGCAAATCACACAACCTCTGTTTATGTCCAGATCCAACCTGCTTTTCAGTGAGTTGTAAATTACCAGCTGCCACCTGTAATATATGGCAATTTGCTCCCACATTATTGTAGGCCACCAGAAGGTCACTTACCACTTACTATTCTTGTCTGGTCTGAAACAAAGAGGTCCTATCACACTGTGAATTATGCTCTGACTACTTAACATTATTGTGTCTGATGCTGTTATTCTGCTTCAAAGAAACAATGCAACTGAATTGACCAATTGAGCTGCAATGTGCTGATGATTCAATGGATGTCACATACTGTAGACTTCAGAGGACTAGGCCTTTATAAAACTGAACTGAATCTGAATGGGATGCACAGTATTTGAGATAGACCTGGCATATAATGCAATTTCAATACCAACAACAATGTAGACCAAAAGGTGTCGATGTCAAAACACCCATCAATGAGACAAGATTTGCGTGTGTGCTACACGAGACACAGCCGGTGTGTAAAGCCTAGTATCTTCATTGTCCTGTGTTTCCTGTAAGGCGAGTAAGTCAATTTTGTATCTACATACCTTTGTCATAACTCTGTCAAAGGTTTAGATTTAGGGTGCTGTGCACTTCCTGAGGATATCATTATCTCAATGTCCATCGCAAACAAACGTCCATAAATGTTCTGAAAAATCATAAAGTATTGAAGTATTTCAGTGAGAATTGTCTGTACATCCATGGGTGTATATGCAGTATATATGTATAGATATATACTGGTATCATATGAAACTAGAAAACCTAATGAATCCAATGGTACCAACCATGTCACACCAGCTTGTCACGAAGGAGGCTAAATAAAGCATATGCTAAATTATGGCGAGGAAAAACTGGCATGGCCATTTTCAGAGACCTCTGACCTCCAGATATGTGAATGTAAATGGGTACTATGGGTACCCACAAGTCTCCCCTTTACAGACATGCCCACTTTATGATAATCACATGCCGTTTGGGGCAAGTCATAGTCAAGTCAGACACACTGACAGCTGTTGTTGCCTGTTGGGCTGCAGTTTGCCACGTTATGATTTGAGCATATTTTTTTTATGTTAAATGCAAACATTTACATAAAGCAGCATATTTGCCCACTCCCTAAGAGTATTAAATACTAAACAAATCTCCCTTTAAGGTAATTTGAACAGATAAAAAAAAAAAATTCGGATTCATTTTGGGATTAATCGTGATTAAATATACTATTTACTAGTATACTTTCACGATATTTTGTTTGTCAATTCGATAAGTATTATGATTCTACAAATATGGCCATCCAATATTCTGATTTATTGCGATTTCTGTTAACTTTTTTAACACTAGACCATGGGAAAAAGATGATTCATACACTTCAAGGGACATTTACTTCTCTAAAATCTCTAAAATGTTACAGTAAGAATGTTTGATTTTGCATAGGATATATAAAATCAACTCTTAATTCACATTTTAAAGCTGACAGTTTTCAAACAAATAGCAGTCCTTCCCCCTGGACCCTCATAGGGGATTTGCCTCTTTCTCACCTTTCTCACCCTTGATGAGTTTGCACCCCTGCTTTTAACACCTAGCAGTCAAAGACCCAGGTATATCCCAGAGCAGTCATAATCATAGCAACAGATTATCAGGAATAAAGTAAGCCTGTTAGTATTTACACAGCTTTGTGCTGTGAGTGGGAGCATTTATGTGGGAACACAAACCGGTCCCCGCTCACTCCATTTGTTGACAGGCTGGAATGGGGGGTGCGTTTGATGAAGTGGAGTAAGCTTCTCCCGTGACCTGTCAGGAATGGGGTCCGGTCCAACTGGAGCAAGGATCCTGTTTGATGTGTCCGCCGTAGGGCCATGACGCCTGACGGCCTGGGCCATAACTGGAACCCTTGTTTGTGTTTGTCAGGATTTGATTCCCCACCCAAGGAGAAATGACCCTGTGGGCCAGCTCAAGTTTCACAGTCAGAATTTAAACACTTCTGCCTGGGAGACTAGACACCCTCGCTGCAGTAGTGGCCAATTAGGATCAGGTGTCAGCCCGTTGACATGTGAAGGATGGAATGTGCGAGTGTTTGGTAAAACAAGGATAGGGAGGTAGTGTCGGCGGTGACAGGCTTTGTCCCGGACATGGAGGAAGGATTTAAAACACATGGCCACTCTGCCACCAGACGGAAACCTTCACTTCAGTCCAGGCTGATTGGATAATGTAGATATGTCAGGCTTTCTCTGTCTTATTTGTTCTTTAATTCCTCTTTTCCTTCCATCCTTCGTGGTTGATTTGTCGATTGAGTTCACAGGCTGACTTATGAGTCCTGCTTATTGTACTGTTGGGATGGTATTTTGGATAATGTCTCAGATTATCTTTGACACATGTAATTAACTTCACATTGACCCTGAGCAAATATAGATGAACACATTTCCACCAGTCACAACTTTCTATGAGTTATCTTCAAATATGAAAAAAAAGCAGTAGTGGGAGAAATACACAGATGCTTTACCTAAGTTAAAGTAGCAACACAGCGTAAAAATAGTCTGTTAAAAGTGAAAGTTCTGCATTCAAAATGTGACTTATGTAAAACTACAGAGGTATTATCACCAAACTGTATGTAAAATAGCAAGTAAAAATACTCAAAATGCAGAATGGCTCGTTTCAGAATGCTATATTAATATATATAGAACATTATACTATTGGATTATTATAGATGCATTAAAGTGTAAACAACATTTTGAAGTAGCTGAGGCTAATTTAAGTATTTTATATACCGTTAGTTTTAGCTACAATAATGCACCATCTTCTATTTCCTCATCAGATGTTTTGTATGAGCAATCCAAAAGGAAGTGGTACAGCCTAACTTAAGCATTTGGAAAACAGAGACGGGACTTAGGAAGTGTCTTGATATTGATTCACAAAATCACAAAATCAGTGTTGCAATTGGGTTGTAGTATGTGGCGGTAGCTCTGTTTCTTGAGGAAATACCAAGCACCGCCCACCAGCCGGAGCACAGCCAATAAGAACGCCCTCTCTCTCTGAAATGACCTGTGATTGGTCAAAGTCTCCCGTCACGGGCTAGATATTATAAAGCCTGAAAACAGAGCCATGAGGAGGTGCAGAAGTCTAGTTTTCTCTCAGAACACTTGAATAACAATATGCTGAAAGGTTATTATGGAATTGTGTCCCAATGATGCCAAAAATATACTGCCTACTGCCCCTTTAAACAACAACAAAACCAACACAAAAACACAATATAGTACTTTTTTTTTAGCCCTGGACAGTGTGTGCATATCTTATCAACATTTTCCCCGTCACCAGTGGAAATCAGGCCCACGCCAACACAACAGTCACTATGGATGCAGAAGGCTCGTCATACACTAATCACGCCTCGTCTGTTCACATCAAGACCTCATCAAAACTTCGACAGCAGCCATCTTGAGCGCTCCACCAAACGACCCGCCAAGAATGCAGATCTGAACGGGCATGCCCATTACGCGCATATTAATCTTGTGATTGGCGCATTGTTAATGGTGGTGTTTCATTATGTGGAGAACAACCCGCTGATGCTCTCGCTGGCCTCTCCTCCTTTGTCCCGCCGTGTTTTTCCTCGGCGCTCACATTGGCAGCTGTATCTTTTAATGAGATCAGACTTCATTAAAGAGGGCCCCTCACAACCTTCCCCAGGTCTTTTTAACGCAAACGCTTCAATTAGCCGCAGCGGATGGCAGCAGATAGGAGTTGTTAGGTACAGAAAGAAAAAGAGAAAGAGCAAAGAAAAGGAGGAGGGGATCCTAATGAAGCTGGAGTGCTATGAAAAGTATGTGTTGAATCAATCTTTCTTTTTTTTATGTGTGAAACCGCCATGTAAGTACAATATGTGCGCATGCTGGTGTACATCCATCAGTGTGTTTGTGTGTATGTGTGTGTGTGTGTGGCTGACCATGTGTGTAAGGACATTTACAGTAAAGCTCCCCTGATAGAGTCAGCAGTCCTGGCTCATAAATAAATGTTCTGTGTCTGAAAGGTTGTCATGGCAACAACATGAGGAAAACGTCTGCCATGTCACTATGGTGACAGATTCCATGAAGCTTCTGCCATGGTATAAGTGCAGGCACATCTGTGCAAAATGAATACTGTATGAAGCACAAATATATTTACCATTTGTATTCAGGAACCAGCTCAGTCTCACGGCACAGTGTGTAATAGACCCGACTGTCCACTGGAAGAAAGCGTGTCAGTGTCATGTTTGGCCTCGCCGAGGCGTGAATATTTCACACCTGCACGAAGGTGCGGTGTTATGAAGTGACGGTTGTCAGGTGACGTTTGTCGTGTGTTTTCCGTGTACTCCGAACTAAACTCTGAGGTAGTGACGCAGTATATAAAGTGAGACCAAACAAGAACAAGACTTTCAAACGGGGGACCGGTGTTTTGTTTTGTAAGTTACGTTAATGACATTTGTCACTTACTGTATTTTGTGGTCCCGGTAGTCACGTTTTCCGCACTGATGTTTTGTTGTTTCTGTACCTATTTTATTTAATTCATGCATGTCTTTTAAGCGCATTTCTGATGTTTTCCCTTAAAGTGTCAGTAGGCCGTATATTTTTGTCATCATTGGGAAAAAAATCCATAATAACCTTTCAGCATATTGTAATCCAAGTGTTCTGAGAGAAAACTAGACTTCTGCTCCTCCTCATGGCTCTGTTTTCAGGCTTTAAAAAATCCTGTGACGGGAGACTTTGACCAATCACAGGTCATTTCATTGAGAGAGCAGTCCAATTGGCTGTGCTCCGGTCATGTGACCGGAGCTTGGCATTCCTTCAACAGATTTTTCAATTGCGGCCGCTTCACAAACTTTCTCATTTTACAGCTAAACCGTGCACTACGAGATGATTCTGAAGACATTTGAGGAGAGAAATAGGCATTAACGTAACGGAATATTGATTCATATTTGATCAGCGTTGCCTAATTTGACCGTTTGGTTGGAGTTCGCAATTGATAGACAGCCGGCTCTCATAGACGGCAGCTGGACAGCAGACCTCAGATCAGCTCTTACTGCTTGTTTTCCTCCAGTCTGTGAAATCTTGCAGATGCCGTTAGGAGCACCGGAGGACACAGAGGCACATGATTTTTTTCAGGTTACCTGTTTCATGTACTATTGTCAGGATATAGTGACCGTTTTGTAAAAATATTTTTTTATTAATCATATTTGCTCCAATCTTGCCAACATCAGCTTTGACCTAACTAAGTGTTTTTTCTTGCCTAAACCTAAGTCAGTGGCTTTGTTGTCCCCTGCTGGTACTGCACATTAATACAGACATGTAGTATTCACATGACACTGACACGCTATCCTCTGGTGGCGTGATATTGAGTTGTCAGTAACAGTCAAATGTACAGAACAGTATTTACTTCAGGATCATGAACCAGCATTCATAAAGCAGTGGAGTCACTAAATGCACTGAATGAATCTTTACCTTGATGGTTAGCTCAGCCCTGAAAGGCCTTTTAAAATCAGCCCCAGAGCAGCGCGGTGAAGCCTGAATGTGTCTGGCTGTGGTTTTAAGTACAGGATGACAAACACAGCCGCAAGGTGCTGCATTTTGAGTCAGATCAACAACAAAGCGCGCTAGCTTGGAGATGAGTCTGAGAAAATGTAAAAAGCCTGTGTTGCTCGTTTGAAAGAGGAAGAGACAGCAGTTCTGATTTTGGCCCAAGGGACGTTGTCCAAACACTGTTAGAACAGGGTTGTCCATTTGAAGCTTTGCTGTTTGGACAAAACTGCGCTCCATTTTTAATCCTCTTAATCTTTTCAAAGCTGTGGCTTTCTAAAATGACTTGGCAGGTTTTCCCTATTACAGTAGGGCCCACTTCAACATGACATCACCAGTGGAACTTAAAGGGAAACACTGCGGAATTTCAGCAGCATCTATCACTTTTATGACAACTAGAGCAGTGCCCGTTCAAAACATGCCTGTTCAGATCGCTTGGCCGGTGGCTTGGCCTGTGGCCACGGACAGACTTTACCGTTAGGCAACAAACAGCTATAGATGTATTATGAAGTTTAGATATAAAACATATTAAATCATGTTACTATTTTAACTCATTGTACCCAAAAAAACAACTTACAAAAACTCCTAAAAGGGGGTATTGTGGTATAATAATTTTACAAATAGTTAATAGTTTTACTTCAGAAAGACATTTTTTAAGGAGGCTACTGTTAATAAAACCTGTTAATATGCCACTTGAATATGTTTTAATGTGTTTTCATGTGAGAAAGTAATCATTGATGTGGTCAGTTTATCCAAATAACATCTGTTTGGAAATTTTCCGCAATAGTTTTCGGAGATGTGAGAGTCGCTATAGGGCGCCTTGAAACTGGCCCGGCTGACGCTTGAGCATACTTCAGTGTGAACAGTCTGCTGGTAAATCATACTTCATTGTTCATTTAGCTGGCAGTATGCAGTACATACTGATTGAGTAGATGATATGCAGTACGTATGCGATTTCGAGCACAGCCGAGGGGGGTGCCTTAAAACCGGCCTTAGCGGAGTTATTTTGCCGGTGGAAACATTATAAGTGTTATAAATTAGTGGCAAAAACGTACACATTTTGAGTTGCAATAGCAGAGTGGCGCTCATGCTGGTTGACTCCAGGGAAGTGGAGAAAAGTTTAGTTGTAAGATTATCCAGCATCCACTGTGGATGACATGCTCGTCTCAGTCTGCAGAGCCCTGAAGCCCCGCCCCGCTACTACACAGAGAACTGTGCTTGTTTATTCAGAGTTTCAGAGTTTGTTAATATTGAATTTGTCACGTGTCACCAAAATTCGAGAAAGCAGTCTCTTGGGTCCCCAGCAATACACCCGTGTGAAGTAGATCAGATGAGCGGTTCTCAAGATACGTGGCCCGCTGGAGGGAAGGGAGGCCAAGGAGAACCAGAACCAGGACTGCGTGTCAGACCCTGCTGCAGTAAAATGAGAGGTTTTCTAAAGAGACTCTGGTGCTCAGAAACACTCCTGCTTTTGTCCACAGCGACAACAAAAATCAACATAAAAGTTCTTCGTCGTAGCTTTAAAATATGCACATCAGGTCACTTTATAGGAGCTCTCCGTTCAGCACCACCACGGTAAGACAGAAGAGAGGCAGCAGACTGTAATCTTTCACACCGTTCTCTTTTCCTCAGCGTCGCCCAGCTTGAATTTGTATTTTGCCTTACTGTTAATGGCTCATAGCAGTCTGGCGTGATGATCAAAGTTGACAATTAAATACATATTAAGTAGGTCTATTAGATTCTCGCTGGCCGAGCCTGGACAGGACACTTGGTCCCCCATTGGCAGTTGTGCTGTAGGCTACAGTTTACAGGGCACGATCCAAAGTGTTAATGAACAATTTCAAATTATGCCATGAAAAGTGCCTCAATTTGACTGAATTTGGTTGTTACTTAGAGCTTCAGCAATAATGTCTCTTGTAGTTAAATTGACATTAGCATCACTGTTAGTGACTTGCACCAGTGGTTATTAACTAGATATACATCTAATTCGTTTTAGCTTGTTGTCATTTGCACCTATACCAACTGAAATTCCCATGAGAGTGCAATGGACATAGCAAGCAAAGTGTTACGCAGTGCAAGTAATAAATATGCCTGCATGTTGAGACTTGTCTCTCAACATGGATGTGGAGCCACAGGAGCTGTCCACAATGTTGTGTTGCGGCTGCGCTCCAGCTTTCAATGTCCACTTTAAACAATATGATAAGAACAAAAGCTCCGGTTCTGAAATGTTTTGAGTTCTTTTGCCAAAATGTTTCACATTTTACAAGCATAACTGCAGTTAAATGTCAATATAGAACACAACAAAAACAGTTTTGCTGTGTATGTGTGAAGACAAAGTCAATAACCCTTCAAATGCATCATTGAAAATGAATTTGAAGTCCCAATAAATACAGAAATTGTCAGAATATACATTCACAAGTTAAAAGAGCCATGTGTGAGATTCCAGCCGACAGTGTAAGGTCACCATTGATAGTCTTTGTTTTGTTCGGGGCTTACTGTGTCTCCATCATGTATCATCTTTAAAGCAAGACACCACAGGCAAAAACATTGTTTTTCATGCACTGGTCACTTTGGAGATTTTGAGCTATTTCGCTTCCATCACACATCTTCTTTCAGACTAGTGGAAAAGAAAATAGGGGTTTATTTTCCTGTTTTGTCTATTTGCGTCTGTAGATTTCTCCTAAATTCACCCAAAGTTAGATTAGATAATGTCTCATTTGCGTGTTTAAACATGTCTTAATGTAAGTACTCAACTGGGGAAGTTTCATGATGATACCTATTAGTTCATATTTTTTCTTTTACCCTATTCACCTGTAGTGTCTTCAGAATGTATGGAATTTAACTATCCATATCTTTAAAGGCTGTTGTTTTTCTCAGACTCTGAGCCAGAAATCTCGACTTCAGTGACACTTACATCCACCAAACTTATAAACTACATTCTGACCCCTTCATATCTGCAGGAAACAAATACCTTAAAGTACACATTAATTAGGCTTTGGGACTCCAGAGAGACCTTCTTCAAAGCACTCATGTCAAGGTGTTAAGACAGTTACTGAATCAATCCATCCATTTTCTTCTGCTTATCCGGGGCCGTGTCATGAGGGCAGCGGGTTTATCAGGGAATTCCAGGCATCCATCTCCACAGCAACGTTTTCCAGCTCTTCCTCTTACCAGTTGGACTTTCCCGGAAAACCTGCAAAGGGAGGCGTCCTAGAGGCATCCTGATCAGATGCCTGAACCACCTCAGCTGGTCCCTTTCGAGGTGAAGGAGCAGCGTCTCTACTCCGAGCTCTCTCCGGATGTCTGAGCTCCTCACCCTCTCTCTAAGGCTGAGCCCAGCCACCCTACGAAGGAAGCTCATTTCGGCCGCTTTGTATCCACGATCTCATTCTTTCGGTCACTACCCAAAGCTCTTGACCATAGCTGAGGATTGGAACGTAGATGGACTGGTAAATGAAGAGCTCTGCCTTCCGGCTCAGCTCCGTTTTCACCACAATGGTCCAGTACAGCACCCATATACTCATACACCGCACCGCTCCATTTTACCCTCACTGGTAAACAAGACCCCGAGATACTTAAACTCCCTCGCTTGGAACAGTGACTCACTCCCAACTCGGAGGGTGCACTCTCCTCTCCACTCCGTTTACTGAATACCTTCCCATTTGAGAATAACAACCTTAATTCACGGGAATTAAACCGGTATACTCTATAGTCCAGATACATTTTTAGATGTTTTTAACTTGTGTAACACATCAGGCTGTTCTCATTCAGTGTTTGTACTTATACCTATGAAAAGTAATGCACTATACTTTGTATACAATGCACATGAGTCAAGACATGCCAGGCTGCGTAAGGAGGAGGTCGGGGTGGATGGAAACAAGCTTAGGACTTTAACTTTTCACTTTTCCCAGGAGCCATCTGTCTGTGTCCCGTGATCATTTCCTAAACCCAACCAAGTAGTGTTTTTACCTTACTTTTGTTACGTAACTTGTCTACTTATTTGAACCCAAACCATGATCATTTCCTAAACCCAACCAGGTAGTGTTGGTACCTCAACAGGCTCTGCACTGCAAGGGCTTGTGGAGGCGGCTGTGGCTCAGAGGTAGAACGGGTCGCCCAGCAATCGGAGGTGTATCCCCGGATCCTCCGGTCCACATGACAAAGTGTCCTTGAGGAAAGATACTTAACCTTGTAGTGTATGAATGTGTGTGTGAATGGGTGAATACTGACATGTAGTGTAAAGTGCTTTGAGTGGTCGGAAGACTATAAAGGAGCTATAGAAACGCAAGTCCATTTACCATTTACTATCACACTGATCCGATCCGTCGTATGAAGATGCGTTGAACACACCGAACACACTATCTTCATGATGAAGTCAAACTGTAAAACTTGGTGATGCGTGAAACTGTGCTCCCTCAAAACATTTGGATGCACGGCACACAACTTAAACTCATGTTTCGTATTCCTCCCTGATGCCTGGCCTCTTGATTGCAGCCTCCACCAATATACATATTGTTATTAATAATTTACAGCTTGTATGATGGGAGGTAAGAATCTTCCTTTCCTTTAAACTTAGATTATCACAGCTACTAAAAGACAGAGATCATATATCAATGAGTGGATAAGTAGTGCTTAGGAATGAAACACCTGTCCTCTCCTGTGTAACTGTCCATTTTCAGTCCTACAGCCGGATAGTATTCTACACCTCCTGTCCCCTTGTGTGGCTCGGCACTCAAAGCATATTCCATTAACATCACCGAGTCCAATTTATTCTCGAGTGAGCCTTCCTACTATTGCACGTGTGGAGTCCATCCTTGCATTTCTCCAACTGGTCCCTATCAAATATTAATATTTCTGTGAGTGCAGAGTAAATGTGGATTATAAAAAGAAAGGGCAGCGGGACTTAGGAAATGTGCTGGAGAGGAGGGCTCAGAGAAATGCACACACTAATCGAAAGACCTCCAGGTCAGCACAAATATCTCGGAGAAAATGAGAATTTCATTTGGAGGCGTTTCTATGAAGCCCAAACTATAAAAAAAAAACGTCTTCCTCAAAGCATCATGGGAAATGCGCGGTAGGAAACGAAGCTGATGTTCGAGGGGGATAACGGTTGAGAGTCAAAGATCAGCACTCAAAGCTCAACTTCACTTTTTCTTCTTCTTCTTCTTCTCATCTTTACTGGTTTCTTGTTGTCATTACTATTTCATCTGGTTTAATGGGGATGTCCGAGGCCGCAAATGGTCAGAGAACAAGCCGACAACTAAACATTTGGATAGAAAGTGCAAAGTCGCTTTCATAAAACTTTAAGTGTCCCATTTTGAGTTTGCAGTGGAACAAAAATGAGCAAATGCAGGTCCATCAGTCTCTGTGAAAAAAACAACTCAGCCCGAAATTTTGGGAAATGAGGGAGAGAGGAAAAACACCAGGCAGACAGACAGTGTGTCAGCGAAGCGCACAAAAACATCCTGGAGTGATGGATGACAACGGGTCGGACGGAAATTCATCCTCCTCAGCGGTGCCTGTACATACAGTATGTAATAAACAAACGCAGAAGGGAAGTCTGTTAAGTCTTGGAACCGTAAAAGTATAAATACGGTAGGCTAATTAGATCCAAAATGACTTGTACCTTTTGTGTAAGCTTTTTTTTTATTCTCAGTTACAACCAACCTTGATGCCTTCCCCCGTGGGCTGCGGTGTTCGATTGCTCCATGTCCACTTTGTGCGCGAGGAGATAAGCGCAGCCCGCTCTCTTAACAAACACGACTCGAGCTGTTTGCACGTGGCTATCTGTGAGGCAGGTGTGCAGGGAAGCTTTGACTTTGTAAGCCATATTCAAACACAGAGGGATTACATCTATTCTTCCAGCGCCAGAGAAGCATCCCGCTGAGCCCGGGGGCTTATTTAACACAGGTTTGACACATCTGTACGCAGCAGAATGGACAGAGATAAGGTGTGTGTGTGTGTGTGTGTGTGTGTGTGTGTGTGTGTGTGTGTTGGATGGGGGGGTACTGAGCCGATCAGATATGGAAATGTGGGCGACGTGCTGAAGCAGTACGGCGAAGAAGAGATGGAGCGTGGCTGTGATTGACAGGACGGTGGGAAGACGTACATTGTGGTGGGAGGAAGAAGATGAGACCGAGGCAGATAAAAGGGGCGAAGCACCAGTAAAGAGAAGCACCGTCTTCTTGATTAACTCAGCGTATATAGACACATTAGACATTTTCACCTAGCTGAGCAGTTATCAGCAAAGTATGTTAAAGGAGGATATTTGCAGTCACTCTGTGAAAAAGCAAGCATTGTTCTAGTTGCATGTTATTGTGAGATTCACAATGTTGGTTCTTGATTTATTTTTTGGTTTTTATGGGATGATAAATGTGACCACCCCCACCACTATACCGAAAAAATAATCGTCATATTAACAATATAAAAATAAGGAATATAAGAAAGTATAAGTATCCTGTACCAACATGTCCAGTTCCTTTTCTCACTGCTTAGCCACGTCCTTTTGTCTACCCATCCATCTATCATTGAGGAAAACTCAAATGATAAAGGTTATCTCGGTTGATTTAACTTGTTAAAATTAAATTAATT
The DNA here is from genome assembly GCA_916700815.1 of Helicolenus hilgendorfi. NCBI lineage: Eukaryota > Metazoa > Chordata > Actinopteri > Perciformes > Sebastidae > Helicolenus > Helicolenus hilgendorfi. The sequence goes on along the minus strand of CAKALG010036459.1, from coordinate 2,505 downwards.
GGTAACAGAAGATTTCAAGTTGAATTAAATAAGGATTTGTAATCATTTGAAAATGAAAGCAGTCCATAATAAAGAAATACTGATAGTGTTCAGGTAAGAATCAATCAGGTGCAATCAAGTATTGGCATGATGTTACGTCTTTATCTGTGACATCATCACAGCTGGCACCGTGTCTTTACACTTTCTTTACTTCCTTGAACACTTCTCAGTCCCTCCAAGATTCTGTGAACTTTTTGGGGGGATTTTTGGCAGCCTAAAATGCCTGATTCATTTTTTTAAAAATTGCAATGCATGTTGCAATGTTTTTATGTATGAAGTGAAAATTGCAAAAAATAGTTGCGATTTATATATATATATCAGGGCTGTTACACAAAAAAGCAACAGGTTTTCATTTGCGTCTCATAGAAAATGAATATGGGCAACTCTTTAAATTCTCTCCTGGTTATAACAACAGGTTGTATTAAATCGATCTAAAGTTGAAAAATAATTTCCGTAGTCCCAGACACCAATATGTTTCTTCTGAGGAAAACTCTCTACGGGACTCCTAAACTCTCAGTACGTCATGACGGGGATAGTCCTGTGATTAAAAGGGGTGAAAGCCACAAGGTTGTCAAGATGGCCATACTGATGAAAATGCCTATGGTGCGTGTATAACACATGTGCGGTACATTTAAGGGGCCAGTTTGGGGGTTTTAAAATATATTCACCCTAGTCATGCAACACAGAAAAAGTCACAAACTTTGTCATTTTACAGATAAACAGTAGGCTACACTACAATATGTTTCTGACAACATTTGAGGAGCAAAACAAAGGCTTGGGAAAGACCAAGCTCCGCCCACCAGCTGGAGCACAGCCAATAGGAATGCTCCCTCTCTGAAATGACCTGTGATTGGCCAAAGTACCCCGTCATGGGCTAGACTATTTAAAGCCTGAAAACAGAGCCATGAGGAGGTGCAGAAGTCTAGTTTTCTCTCAGAACACTTGAATTACAATATCATGAAAGGTTATTATGGTATATTTTCCCATGATGAAAACATGTTGCCTTCTGAAGCTTTAAGATCGTGATAGCACAACCACTACGGTGCTGACCGACCTTGACTTGTATCCATCTTATGATTCGTTTTTCTTTGCGATGAGTATTACAGCCTTACAGGGCTGCTAGCATGCAGACTCTCGCTTGTTTGTATTTGCACTGAAAAACACTTAACTGTAGGAACTCAAGCCAACCTGACGATTTATGATTCAGCTTTTCATGTTTAACTCTACACTTTGAATCCATTACAACTACCGAGCCGACTAATAAACTCTGACCTTTCTATTCACCGGTCTTTCAGTTAACTTTCAAGGCAGTGATTCACGGGCGCCTTCATATTTTCTAAGGTTGGAGATGTGGCGGTCCAGAGTGTATATCTGTGTGTGTGTACATCCATGAATAAGCATTTAACAGAGAGAAGGAGACAAACTGAGGGGAGAAAAAAAAAAAAAGCCCAGCCAGCGAACAGGAGCACCCAGAGGCATGAATCATTTCAGCTGACAAGGAGACAAAGGTCTGAAACATGTAATAACTCAACTCTTACTGTGAGTCTGTCACTGTGGCTTGAATGTTGAGTTTTACACCATTGTGTGCGTGTGTGTGTAGAGAGAGAGAGAGAGAGGGAGATGCTAAATTCTCCCACTTAGATGAAGGGCACCTCTGTGGAAAGAAGGATGGGTAGATTCGGCCCCTGTGGGATGGAGGGGTATTTGTCAGCGATGACGTCCTGGTCAAAATAATTCCATGCTGATGCCGCCAGAGGAGACGGGAGAGAGAGAGAGGCGAGAAAGTGGATGAGAGATAAAGACAAAAAGAGGGAGAGAGAGAGAGAGAGGCACAAAGGCATGCAAGGAGAAGAGGAACTGAGACGAAAAAAAAAGGAAAGACTTTGGAGAGAGATTGTTACCTTAGCTTACGACTCACCGTGAGGGTGCTCTGCAGCTGCAGAGGTGTCCCGTTGTATTAACTGCATCATGCTATCAAGGAGAATATTCTATGTTCTGCCGATTGAGTGGTCCATGTCTGTGTGAGAGGGCGTTCCTCGCCTGCAAATGTGCATCAGGTTCTATCAGAATTCCCCTGTGGCCACATGAATGTCGCCTAATCTCTATATGGATTCGTACACCGGTGCATGTGCTTGAGGGGTGTCCTTGCACATGTCAGCACAAACTCCAGTATGTTCACACACACACACACACACACACATGCACACAACCCCTTGACTCTGTTGGTGGAAGAAGTATCCCCAAGGCCTGAACCAATCAGGAAAGGCTGAGAATTCCTGATTCTGTCACCGATACAACACACTGTGACCTTGAGAGCAGAGAGCAGCACTCGAGCGGACGGCTCAGATTCTCAGACCTGATTTGAGAGTATAACGTGTGTGTGTGTGTGTGTGTGTGTGTGTGTGTGTGTGTGTGTGTGTGTGTGTGTGTGTGTGTGTGTGTGTGTGTGTGTGTGTGTGTGTGTGT
>CAKALG010036456.1:0-11262 GCA_916700815.1 Helicolenus hilgendorfi | reverse complement strand
CGCTTCCATGCTCAGCGAGCTGCGGCGAAGAGTGGCCAAACTAAAGTTGGGAAAAGTTTAACTTTAAGCGGCTGGATTTGCAGCCAGAGATTACCCGCTGCCAATCAGTCAACAGATCCTGTGGCTCCTGTGACATGTTGAGCTATGTTACAAAGAAAAATGGAATTATTGTGCCACTTCACCACGGCCTGGTGTGAATTCTGTGTAAAAGTAGCACAAGTGGAGAAACGTCACAAAGCCAGTGAACTAAATGTCTTTGTCTACACAAGATGCGTTCAGGCACAGTATTGAGTGTAGGTCACCCACGTTTTGGCAGTGCTCAGAGCCCAACCCACTATAACTAGTTACATGTGTAAAAAAAAGAAGAAAATCGACTTAAAAAGTAATAAGATGCTTCAGGTTGTGTTTACATGCGTATAGGCCTTGCACAAGTGAAATGCTAGCCAATTACTCAGTTGGTTGCAATCTGCAACCACACCACTAGATGCTACCAAATCCTACACATTGTACTTTTAAAAAAGCTTCCTTCAGAGCCAGAGACGATATTTGATTTATTTTACATGCAGTGTTTTTGTGACAAGTAAACTGATCTTTATTCAAGGTGGAAAGCAAAGAGCAGAGGCCTGCACCTCCTCCTGATCTGTGTATACAGCATATTGTCATTTGTTAATTTATTCATCTGAGGTGGAAGTCACAGTGGGACTGGATTCAGTCTGACTCATACCACTGCAGGACACTAATCATACGGCGAGACTAGCTTCGTAGTAAATCTGTGAAGTCTTTTGAGGGTTGGACTATCCTTCCAACAGAAGCCCGTGGGTGTGTTGAATCGAAACGTACGCGTTGGACCCCCCCTTAGGAGTTTGTAATCCCAGGGTGAAGTTGTTGAGTCAGCTGCAAGGCGGGAGTGGAAGAGGTTTGATGGATTAAACTCTTATCCTCACTCACCCACTACACGTTTCCTCTGGCCGTCGCCGCCTGATGAATTACAATTGGCCTGGAGGAAGCAGGAGGGGAGAAAAAGAGGGAGAGGAAGAAAGAGTTAGAAAAAGAGATTGATGCTGGGTCTGTGTTTGGACTGACCTTTAGAGTGTATTCAACACATTTTTGTAGTTTTCTAAAGTTTGGTACAGCTCATGCGTCTGTAGGGTTAAAAGCGGAATAAGAATAGTAAATGCAGTATCAAAATTGCGATTTGTGACATTTTCATACAAAGAAATGTCTGATTTTTTTTGTCTTTATGAACATAGAGTGATTCCCCATAAATCAATTTACTGACAGCTTTTAGATTTGCTGTTCCAAACACCCGGTGTCTGGTACGTCTCTCTGGTAGTGATACATTTCACACATGAGCGAGGATAGTCACCATGGATGACAGAAAACAGCACCACCTGCAGAAGGTCAAACTCAACAGGATATCCAAGGAATGTCTGATTGACAAGTGATCTGTGTGGAGTGCAGAAGATGAGAGCTTAGAACCAAAAATCAAAAAATCATAAAATAAAAAAGGAGCAATTTTACAGATAAGGACTATGGACTGTATATAAGAAGTGGATGTAGTCACTGTGATGTCACCCATTGGTTTGTGGACTGCCATAATGAAGCATCAAGTTTGGCATTTTGGCCGTTGCCATCTTATTTTTTTGCAACTAGAAGTGCAGAGGGTGAAGCTAAGCACAATCAAACGACATTTTTAGGTTACCAAAATGGTACAATTAACTTTCATAAACTGAAAACACACTGTGTAAGGGTTAAAGTATGTAAGACGAAAACACGGACAACACCCAGATCGGACAACGCCGTGGTAGCGACCTGTCAATCACAAGGTAGCCCCCCCTAAAGCATCCCCTGCTTTATGGTCTATGTGACTCTAAATGGGACCATAATTTACTACATGAACATCATGCTGTATTGAAGAAGACTTGAAACTAGCGATTGAGACCATAAACTCATGTTTACAATGTTTACTAAGGTAATAAATCAAGTGAGAAGTAGGCTCATTTTCTCATAGACTTCTATACAATCTGACTTCTTTTTGCAACCAGAGGAGTCGCCCCCTGTTGGCTATTAGAAAGAATGCAAGTTTAAGGCACTTCTGCATTGGCTTCTCTTTTCACACCAGGAGGTTGTCGCCTGATAAGGAAGGACTGAAAAGGCTGTAGTGTCGAGAGAGGAGAAACAGAGATAGTACTTGTGCTCTGGTATGTGCACATATTTGCTTTTGTCATACATTACATGACCACAAGTATGTGGATGCCTGAATATTACACCTATATGTGATAGTTGCACATGTCATTCCAAAACCTGTGTGCATAAATCTACTGCTTTGACAGCCATTGATGTTTGGCAATAAGGCCCAGTCTGTGTTCCAGTTCATCCCACAGGGGTCGGATGGGGTTGAGGTCCAGGCTCTCTACAGGCCAGTCAAGTTCTTCTTGGGGGAACCATTTCTTTATGAACCTGCATGGCTTTGTGCACTAATGCATCATCAACCTGCATTCTCTCTAATATCCAGCAGGGGGCTGGATCAGATTGTATAGATGTCTATGAGAAAATGATCCTACTTCTTACTTAATTTATTACCTCAGTAAACATTGTAAACATTAGTTTATGGTCTCAATCGCTAGTTTCAAGTCTTCTTCAATACAGCATGATGTTCATTTAGTAAAATATGGTTCCATTTAGAGTCAAATAGACCATAAAGCAGGGGATGCTTTAGGTCGTGGCTACCTTGTGATTGACAGGCCGCTACCACGGCGATGTCCGGTCTGGGAGTTGACCATGTTTTCGTCTTACAACTTTAACCCTTTCACAGTGTGTTTTTAGTTCATGAAGGTTAATTATAACCTTTTGGTCGCCTAAAAATGTCTTATTCAGCGTTTGGTTGTACTTAGCTCCACCCTCTCGTGTCACTCCTGGTTGCAAAATACCAAGATGGCTACGGCCAAAATGCCAAACTTGAGGCTTCAAAAAAGTGACTACGTCGACTTCTTATATACAGTCTTTGGTTGAAACAAGAAAAGACCTTCCCCAAACTGTTGACACACTATTGTACAAATATCATGTTAAGCTGTATCATAAATGTTTCATTTAACTGGAACTAATGGGCCCAAACCATGAAAACAACCTCAGAGTTAAAGTACAAAAAAAGTATATGTGAAAACATACCTTTGGCCGTACTGTACATTGTATTTGCTTGTCTTGGCACAACTGCATGTTCATGATTGAGTGGAATGAATGCGTAGATAAAATGTGCAGTGCGATAAGTTGTGTCCATCTCAGGGGTTCCCTCCCATTACACCACTCAACACTTACACTCTCCCTCAACTCTGTCTGCGAACACACTGTTACCTGAACCTGTTATTCCCAGCCCGCAGTCCAGCCCCGCATGAAAGACAGGCCTTGTTGATAAAAAAGAAAACTAACCTGGGCTTGTGAAACCTCTCACAAAGGAGAGAAGAGGCTCTTTGTAACCCACTGAGCTCTTATGTGGGTTTGGTCCTGTCCTAAGTGTTTCCTCCAAAACCGGTGCGACAGAGAATCGGGTTTCCTCCGGTGGTCCCTTTGTTTCTGAGCCATAATGAAGAGAGGAAAGGCACAAACACACACCGTCTAGGAAATCATGTAATGAAACCAATTTCCTGATTCAGAGAGTCGTGCCAGCTGCTTGATTTCTCCTGCAGTGTTTCCTCCCTTCTCTTTAGACTTAACATCCTCTTGGCCAATGGGAACCAGGTCTAGTCTATACCTTAAAGGAAAACACTGATTGGTAACTGTGTGGTATCCCCATGGTATCCGGATATCATGCTGTACTGTCCAGTCATGGATATTAATATACTTTTGACTAAAAACAGCTCTGTTCCCTCTGCTTTCCCTTTGCTGTTTATAAACCTGCATATTTACGAGCAACTGCATCAAGAAGCCCTACAGCTATAAGACGACACGAAAACATTGACAAAGATTTGCAATAAGGCGAGCGTGGTTCGTTCATTCTGTGGATTGTTTTCAAGCCATCAAAGAAAAAATATTTAGAATACCAGAGAATGTTTGCTGAGCAGTTATGACAAGAGTTCAATATACCGAGCATGCCTCTCTGCAGTGTGAAACACACCCAGACTGACCTGAAAATGCTACGGTTTAGGTAACTAAGTAGGCCAGAATGATTCAATCTGATGAGACAGTTCTGTTTGTCTGTTAGATAACAGAATATCTCAAAAGGTTGAGAGATTTTAGAGAAGTGGGTTAAAGGGAGGTCATGGTCCAAAGAAGAATTGATTATTTTTTGATGCTGAACACAGGCTATAGGATTGGAAGGTGCTTGGAGGGTGTCTTTTCTTCTTTACCCAAACCAAAAAACACAAGAGCAAAAGTGTAATGGATCAAACAGTGTGTTTATCTGCTCTAACGTGAACTGATAGCCATTCGGCTGACTAGCTTGGGCTACTATGTAACAGAGCGTTACTTCTAAGGCCAAGGAGCATTTCATTAATTTGTGGGGCTACTTTCATGATGTAATTTTCCCACTGTGTAGAAGCTGGTCACGGATGTTATTAGTGTTAATTAGCATATAATATAATTAGCAGCTCTTCCCTACTCTTTTTTGGATATGGGGAAGTTTATACTCCAACAGCTTCAGCCAAACTCATTCATTATCTGAGATAGCAAAAACATACTGTTTGGAAATATGAACAATTTTGCAATTTTGCCTCACCAAGCATATAAATTCAGCACTTTCCTTATCATACATATAATACTTGTTCTAACTAGCTCTACACTGTAAAACACATTGCTATATCACCATGTCTGACAGCTTTTCCCCTGGGGCCTGTTAGTGTTAGCGTAAGTCTTTGCACAATATCATGTCTGTAGCTATCAAGTGCATGATTAAGACCTTTGCAGGCTACAGGGTTCCTGTTTTAAAACAAAGCTTGAAATATATACAGTATATATGTAAAAATAGCCAGCAGTGTTTTCATCCAACTAGCTACAGTTGATCCTATTTGCTTATGACAGTTGTCGTTCAAGTGAAATCAACAGTTGTCAGTTAGAAATAAGAAGCATGCTTTTTTCTACCTTTGTCTGAAATCAAGGACCCACTGTTTCAAAAACTACAACGAATTTAAAGTGACGAATCTACCATCGTTATTATCATAGACTGTATATATAGATGGACGACGCATCTCCACTTTCTCCCACTGTACAAAAGTGAAGCCAAAATATCCGCCCGAGCCAATCACGAGCATTGCACGGCCGCAGCTTGTTAGCGTGAGCCACCTAGCTGCTACGTTAGCACCACGGTAGCTGTTTGGCTATAAAGACACAACAACTAACCATAATATCTCTATAACTACATTTATGATCAAATTGACACATTCTATTACACATACTGGTGACTGTTATGGAAAGTTAAAGTAAATCTCCTCTCTGGTACAATTCCCGAGCCTCTGGCTGTGTCTACTTCACTCAGAGCAGCTGTCAATCACAGCTGTCAATAGTGATGTCTCACCCCCTTTATATAGCATCAAATAACTAATTAAAACTATCAGAATAATGAACACTTGAACATACATCAGCATGATAAGAACTACCTTAAATGACAGAAACCATCATACTGCAGCCAGCCACCAGGGGGCGATCAGGTTTTGGCTTCACTTTTGGGGATATGTCATGTTGTCCATCTTTATATATATATCTATGGTTATTTGCTATGCATACAGGCATAGCAACAGTAACTAAGGGAGTTGAGGCTTAGTTAGGATTTAATTCTGATTAGTACAACACCGCCCCCCTAATTTGTTTTCAGATACAGCAGAATAAAAACGACTTCTGCCAGCTGTTTCTTCTGCACTGATACAGCGCATGCATAGATCTGGCAACGACTAAAGATATAATAAAACATGGTAGAGGTTATGCAGTTATAAACCTGCCTACACTCTTTGACACTGGATGAAATATTATATAGGAAGGTCAAACACTACTTTATGTTTTTGGGCCTCTTTGGGAGGCTTTTATACAATCTCTTGGGATGACTGCCAAGTCAAGCAAACCTAATCACACTCGAGTGGGCTTGGTTTGATTATTTTACAGTAGATGAAAGTATTTGCCCTCTTTGGCTTCAGACGGGCCGGTGGACCGGCGCAGATTGTACCAAGTAGTGTTGACGGAATCAAGTGCATTAAAGGTTCAGCAAGTTCACTTTATTGTGATATATTGTACATATTGACAGATGTTATGGACTAATGCCAGCACCATATCTAAAGGAGAATTTGTGTGTGTGGACTTGTGCCAACAGTGAGCCGGCTGAGAGGTGCCAAATCCGACACACACGATACACACAAATACAACAATGGAAGCTACATTTTTACGACCTACAGTTATTCCTGATGCTACGCTGTTCAGAAATAGAAACATCTGGAGTTTACATTGACAAAAACACACACACACACACACACACTTTCTCCAGAAGTTTGTGTTAGATAAGATGCTGACCTGAGGTGAAATCCCACACGTGTGAAAATCTTTAATTGTTGCTATAATAGTTTTACGTTCAAGCAATCACGCAGCAAAGTGCCAGCACACTTCACACAAAAGCTCTAATTTTGTCTTGTTAATTACAAGCGAAGAGTGTAATTGATCTCCTTCACATGTTTCACAGCATTTAATAACTTAAATGAGAGGAACGTGGAGTAGAGAGAAAGTGTGAACGAAGACTGAGATTTGTGTTTTTACGCTTTATGTGATCTGAAATGTGATATTTTTGTCGATTTTCTTGTTCTGACTCAGCAGCACCTCTGTGCCAACTTGACTGATTGATTATGAAAGATATAAGCTTGCAAGAATTTGGGAATTAAACCTCTTGGCCTTCTCTCACATTACTCTGCACAAAAGCTACAGCATGCCAGACAATGTCTGCAAAATTCGAAACATAATTAGGATAAATGTATATATTTGTCTGGCCCTTCCCTCTTCTGTAGGGTACATAGCTCTATCTTAATAAGCCGTGAAAGCTCTCTCTCTCTGTGTCTGGAAGCTGGGTGTGGTCAGCAGGATGTTCAGACATAAACAAGTGAACGACTTGGACTGGACAGGCGGCAGAAGAATGGACAGACAAACAAGCAAACAAACACTATTATCTTATCTCCTTCTTACAGGCTGCAATTATGTACAGAAAAATGCATTTCCCATCATGTTGTTATCCTCCAGCTCCCTCCATTCAGCACTCACTCCTTCATCTACTCAATCACACTGCTCTTTCATCATTTAAGCCCACTCTCTCGTTTCTGCTTGTTTATCTCTTTCTCTAAATGAGTCAAATTCGGCACTTCACTCATGTAATGGCATGCATCTTCCTCAGCAATTAGTGTCTGCTAATGACCGATTAAATAGCGATCATGTACTTTTAGCCGCAGGGACAAATTAGTACAGTAATTGAGACACTGTACGTGGCCCCAACTGTTCTGTCATTTTGCTAATATCTGCTCTGCCTTCAAAAAGGCTTAATTAACCTTAATTCTTAATCAGCTCAGCTTGCGTCAAAGGACGGCGTAGTTGAAAGCGTTTTACTATTTTGTCGCAGAAAGGAGATTAGCGACGCTTATTTAAATTCATAAATAGATTGGTTAAGGGAAGAAATTTGGAAATGAGGTGTTATGGCCTGAAGGAGTGCTATATGAAGCATGATGAATCATTTCAGCATCAGCTTTTAAACAATTTGGTAGAGGAGGATAGGCATTACACTATTTTTGCTAATCTTCTTCTATACTCGTAGAAATTGAGGGCTTTGTCTGTGTACACTGGTTTGATGACTCATGAATGTTATTACAGAGATTCTCTTCTATGTATAAACCAGACGGAGAGTCTACACAGCTATGCTAGCAGCTGTGAGGCTGTTCTACAGCGGTGCATTGGGCTAAGTGCTAATGTCACCATGCTAACATGCTCACAGTGACAATGTTAACATGTTGATGTTTTGAGTTATATGATATTGACAATGTTCCCTGTCTGAATGTCTTAGTTTTGGAGGTATTTGGTCATAAACAGTTGGCACCTACCAGGTCATGAAACGAGAAGCCAACGTGGAAGTGCCTTAAACTTGCATTCTTTGTAATAGCCAGCAGGGGGCGACTCCTCTGGTTGCAAAAAGAAGTCTATGAGAAAATGAGCCTACTTCTCACTTGATTTATTACCTCAGTAAACATTGTAAACATGAGTTTATGGTCTCAATCACTAGTTTCAAGTCTTCTTCAATATAGCATGATGTTCATTTAGTAAATCATGGTCCCATTTAGAGTCAAATAGACCATAAAGCAGGGGATGCTTTAGGGCGTGGCTACCTTGTGATTGACAGGTCGCTACCATGGCGTTGTCCGGTCTGGGAGTTGTCCCTGTTTTCGTCTTACAACTTTAACCCTTTCACAGTGTGTTTTCAGTTCATGAAAGTTAATTGTAACCAAGCTGGTGTCGGCCAGAAATCAAGATGGTGACGGCTAAAATGCTGAACTCAAGGCTTCATAAAGGCAGTCCACAAACCAATGGGTGATGTCACGGTGACTACGTCCACTTCTTATAGACAGTCTATGGTCATAAACCAAAGTATTGGACATATTAAAATGTTGACCTGATGATGGCGCTAAATGAAGTTTAGGGATCACCGTACTGATTACAATTCATCTTGAGGGGAACATGGATGCCTGAAGCAAATTTTGTGGCCATCCAGCCAATAGTTGTTGAGACATTTCACTCAAAAACCAAATTATGTCAACCTCATTGTGGCGCTGGGTGAAAAGTCAAGATTGATCTTATGGGGACCGTGAATGTCTGCACAAACTTTCATGGGAATACATGTTGACATATTTCCGCCTGGACCAAAGTATCCACTCCTCCATTCCCCCGCTTTCTCTTTGTCGACCTTTGCATAAAATAGGGAATACGAGACCTTTACCTGCTGGCTCGGACTCTTCTGCTTTGTTTTGACACACACACACACTGACAGTGGAGCCGGGGAGGGAGTTATTACTGGCTGAACTGATGCAGCCAGCGCTGATGTTATCTGTCTAATGAATATCCTAAACACAGGCAGTTTAATCCACTAACTTCACTGTTTTCATGCAGTCCGCCAGGTAGGGGAGGAAGCGAGGGAAAGGTTGCAGAGCAGGCTTGTTCCCTTTGAAGTCCGTCCATCAAAGCATTATCCTGTCATATAAAAAGTGTTATTTATTGATGCAAGTTGACGTACCTGCCTTATTTCCAAGATACTGATGCAGAAAAACAAAACAAAAAAAGGATATACTGTAATCTGTGATTTCATTCAATAAAAATATAATTTCACTTCTGAACAAAAGGACCAGTCGATTTACAAAGATGGACATTTCTTGCAGTGTGTACTCTGCCTGTATATTGCTCACTCCTCCCAGGTTTCATCGGGCTCATTTAAAACACATTAGGCTGTTAGAGCGCCATCAGAGCTTGGCGATGAGAGAGAAGCCTGTCTGTTTTTAATGCTGTGTGGAGGCCGTCTGGTCGCCCCGCTCTCTCATCCCAGCCCACAGGAAACTCTCTCCAGCCTGATAAGGAACAGAACACGCCGCCCGAGGAGCCTAGCCCCCGCTGACATTTCCCCAGCTAGCTCTTGCCTTAACACTCCCTGTGATTAGAATGCAGGGGGTACCGATACGGTTCAATTTGCCTTCCTTGGACTTTTCTTATTTCTATGCCTGGAGCCTTTACAGGGCGAACCCACCTCGAGTCACTTAACCCACATTTTAAATTGTAGAATAATCCATCTATTTAAGGTTTAAAATGATATAATTAAATCATATTCAGCACTGTGAAACAGCTGCAAGTATCGAGCAATTTTAATAATCGACAGCTGGAGGTTACATCTCATCCCTTGGACGCCAGACTACAGTATAACACTGATGCTATAGCTGATTGCATCAACAAAAAATAATTATCTCATATGTGAAACTGAGGTGATGCATCGAGCACAGAGGAGCTGCACAGACAGCTCCTCTGTCAGATTGAAGTGTCTCTGCTAGTCAGAGCTCTCATCAAGTGTTTGGCTCGTTCTGCAGGGTCCTCATATGGAGTGACTAATGACGTTAGGACAAGTCTTGCTCACAGTGGCTGCAGACGGATGCTCTGCTGTGTGCGTGGGCATTGACTTTAATAAGGCTAGACACGGCTCCTGATATTACTAGGGAATATAGAGCTCTCGCTATAAATAGACCAGGTGATTTTAGACTAGACAGCCTGCACATTTACTTCCACAGAGACTCATATACACACTTGCTGTGCTGATTTAGAATAAGGTTGGATCTACTTCGATAAACAAGACAATCTCAGGGAGAGGGAAATGTGATCGGCTGGATGTGACGTTGACCGGTTGCCAGAAAGAAACTCAGCATTAAGCATGTCTGAGAGAGTGCATGCATGCATGTGTGTGTCGGTGCAGTTGGTGTGTGTCAGCACTAACTCCATTCTGGGGAGCTCCATCCATCATTATGTGGAAGCGCCAAATCGTTGCCAATATCCCTCTCCGCTCTTCCAGTCCATTCATTTTCCATCTAATAGGTCCACCACGTACTGTAAAGATTGATATAGTCCATATCCATATAATATACAGCAGACTCTCAATTTCAGCCTTGTCCCAGCTGCAGCAGTAGTCTAGCTAAAGTGGCTATTATTCATTAAATGTCACAGATTTGGTCTACTGATCTGAAATCAGTTTGGACTTTTAGGAAGTAATGAAGCAGATGTTTGAAAGGAGTTCACTTACTGACTCAGTCGCAGATCTAATCTCGTGCTTTTGGACCAATCTGTGGGATTTCATGTATCTAATACAGTTATAGTGACAACTTAAAGTTAGTGATTTTTTCTTGCAGCAGCACTGCGTAGGCAGAGGCAGGGTCACTGGGTACACTGCCTGTACTCACTAGGCAGGAATTTACTGATGAGGGTGAATTCATACCGCGTCTGTTGCGTTGTTGTATTGATTTTGCTCTGTATGTGCTGCATTCTGCATCTGAGGTAAACTCTGCCATATGTTTGCATGTTGCAGGCGTGCTGCAGGTCAGCGGGATGCGTATATACACATCTGGGGATGTGGAGGCGGTCAACGGGACAGATGTTCGTCTCAAGTGCACGTTCCACAGTTCGGCCAGCATCAACCCCAACTCCATCGTCATCTCCTGGAGCTTCAGACCCCTCAAACCAGGCCGAGAGGAGTCGGTGAGTGTATGTGTGTGTTTGCGAGACAGTGCA
>CAKALG010036438.1:0-10254 GCA_916700815.1 Helicolenus hilgendorfi | reverse complement strand
GCCAGTGGGGCACGCTCACATGCACGAACATGGCCACCCCGGATATGTCAACAAAGCATGAAAAAGCTCCGATTACAACACACACAGAGGGAAAGTGACTTCATTCTCCGCTCCACTTCGCGTTGGGGTGCCGCATCGCCCTGTCAGGGTTTATTTCACAACAATGACCCGCTAGCTGTACATTATCACGCTTACTATGCGGCTACTTAGTTAAGAAATAAATAATTTGACACAAAAATGGTCCGCCAGAGTCCAAGATCAGAAATATGCCCACAGCAACGGTCTGCTATGAAGAAATAACAGACTAGAACGCCATGATTGACCAATCAGAATCAAGTATTCAACAAAGCCTTGTAATAAACCACTATATCATCACATAGTAAATACATTTAGTTTGCTGCTATATTAATGCTCTGGATATCATGTAGAGCAGAGTCTGCAGGGGAAACATGTTACTACATGTCTGCCCACTATAATAGCATAATTGCTATAAAACTCACTCCAATCCACAATAATGTATTACTAATAGAGCATCAATCCTGTATGAGCAAAAATGTCATATTTGCTGTTCTGCAGCTGATCCTGCAATCTCTACCCCCAGGTGGAAGGTATTAATTCAAAACTTCCTATTGCAGTCAATACATGTTCACATTACAACAATATCTGGTGCAGCTGCATGTAAGTGGTTAAAGTGCATCATGAGGCAAACATCTTCCCAGTGGCTGCTGAGATGTGATTTCCTCTGCACAGCGCTGCCTACTGTACAGGATGTAGTCCCGGCCTTGAACTGGACCCACATGAACCCTTTACTTGAGCTGCTATGCATACATGCCACCAGGTGGACATAGCAGGGAACAACACCTTTATTCTTAGCTCGCTATAATATACAGGCCAGAAGGCTTCAGTCACACACAAACAAGTGAAGTTTACAATACAGACAGATTGAATTCCTCTGTGGTTGAACAACTCGTGTAAGCAGAAACGAATCAGCAGGAGATTCGGATTAAAATCACTCATACGTTTGTCCTCAAACGGTTAGACACGTCATCTGTTCTGTGTGATGAAAGCATTTCCCCATTTGGGTATAAAACCTTCAGAGAGCTGGCTGATCTGTGTTGGTGGAACTCCTACATAGCAGCACTGTTAGCATCACCTCCAGTGACTAACAACCGGCCGGGTGGGAGCAGAACGAGCACCTATGTTGGAACAACTCACCAGGATAAAGCTTGACAGGCTAAATATGGATTTATTTCAGCTGTCTGAGAGCTTTAATATCCTCCCTTTGTGTTGCTTCTCCTTATCGACATGACGGAAGACAAAGGGATGCTGTTTTTTTATCATGACAATAATTATTTCTAGATCTGACATGGTTAAGTGAGAAGAACAGCTGCAGCACACAACTCTGAAGAGACAGATTTCAACTTCTCCTTTTTTTATCTTTTGATTTTCATACTTTTTTTTCAAACAGGAATATGATATGTCTGCATGAGTCCACTGAGAGTTAGCTGCTGCTGCTTTGACAGTTTTTTGTGCTTTGAACGAGAGAGGATTGAACCTGTCTAATCCCCATGGGTGAAGAGACTACCGTGCCAATATGCATAAAATAAAAACAACACATCACAGGCCAGTAGAAGCAGCTATATTACCAACCGAGAGAGGTGTGATGACACCCATAATAACCACAGCAACCAACGCGTATACTGCCGCTATAGCGCACCACGCCTATAAAACCAGCACACTGTTTCCTTTGTGTGCACAAATTCCATGATGCAAACTGAGCTGCATTGACAGGTGCAGGTAGGTGTCAAAAGAGCACAAAGAGATAAAACAAAGTCACTTTTGACAACGTGCAGCTCGAAGTCTTTGAAGCGAGTCTTGAAACAGAGCTATGAATCCAGAGATAGCTGATGGTTCAGGGCAACATCACAGGAACGGAGTGCACAAGCACAGTGTGGTAATCCTGTCACACGTTTTAGAATAAGACACCGCAACTAAGGCTGTAAAATACACAGATTATCCTCACAAACAGAACACGTTTTTGTTGCATAAGTCCACATTAATAATAAAATAGAGTCAAGTCTTTGACAGCGGATGGATTATTTCTATCCTCTCTCCTTCTCAGACTATGATGAAAAGTCATGGTGCTCAAGAGATGATGTGACTTATATTTACTTATTTAGCTCCACAAGGCGGCTGATTTAGAGGTGTGAGGGACAGGCAGGGTGTTATTTGGATGCGCTGGGAGCTTCGGTATATGTACCTTCTCTTTTGCCTCTCACACTTCAGCAGATAATTACATAATCGTCGGCTGATTCTTCGGCTGCAAATAGGAAAGTACTGAGAAGGGAAGACGACTGCGAGTAAATATGATTATCCTTCTTGGGAGCAAATATGCTGAATGCCAGAACTGTGTTCCTTAATGTGTCAAAAACCCATCAAAAAGCAAATACTTTTAGACATCTTAGAGGAGCTCAGTATAAGATTATGACCTTTGTATTGTTGTTAGTGCGCAGGCTAGCTCTCCAAACCTGCAACCTCCCAGTTACCATATAATGTAACAGGGAGGTTGCAGGTTTGGAGCGCTAGGTAAGCTGCAGTGGGTAGAGTTGGAGCAATTATGATTAAAAAGTTATTTTTATAAAACGGGCACTATATCCTGACAGCATGAGACAGGTAATCTGGAAGAAATCATGTGCCCCTGTGACCTCAGGTGCTCCTAACGGCGTCTGCAAGATTTCAGAGACCGGAGGAAAACAACCAATCAGAGCCGAGCTGGAGCCTGCCGTCTCTGAGCAGCTGTCAATCACTTGCAAACTCCGATCAAACGGTCAAACTAAACAGCGCTGATTAAATATGAATCAATATTTTGTTACTGTAATGTCTATTTCTCGCCTCAAATGTGTTCAGAAACATCTTGTAGTGTACTGTTTAGCTGTAAATGAGAACCAATAAACACATTTTTTTGTGTAACATTAGCACAATTTCCTCAGCATACATCTTTTATTTCTACTTACATTAGATTCTTTACTTCTTTTATCTCTCATATGACTCACAGAAAGCCATGTGGGGTACCGGCCCTCCCTTCTTTCTACCGAGCATCAGTTTTGCAATGAGGCCATAGCTGGTGTTTCTATTTTGAGATGCATTAAGCTCACAGAAAAACTAAATAATTGAGACGAAGCCTCTATCATAGCCTGAGCTGAGCCATCAGATGAGCTAGCTCATCCTGGCCTGACATCATCACCCCTATTTACATGATGTCAGGACATCGGACTTCCTGTAAAGATGGTTTTATAGCAGTGGGGGGCAGTTTTATAAGAAGGTGAAACTGTGTCATCTGAAGAGCCAGCATGATATAAATAAATCAGTTTGTATATTAATTCCCATAAGACCTTCCTTTTTTTATCTTTCACTGCAAATATGAGGATTTCTACAGTGCTGTCAAAGCTGCAGTGCAATGCTTCATAATTCATTTTACATCCTGCTGCACCCGATTCGACTGTTATCAGGCTTAAATAGGCTTTTTCAGTCACTATAAGCGCCATAGATGTGGGTCAGTAGGGGCCTACTATGTTGTAAAAGTTAAAGTGAAACTTAAAAGCACCATGTTCTAACATCAAAATTGAATGAAACATCACGTTTTGAACACAAACAAAAACGCCTCTTTAGGTTTAAGTAATAAAACTACAACTTCTTTAGGTTTAGGTAAAAAAAAACTACAACTTCTTTAGGTTTAGGCAACAAAACTACAACTTCTTTAGGTTTAGGCAAAAAAAAACAGTTAGGTTTAGGCAAAAAAAAACCTACAACTTCTTTAGGTTTAGGGAAAAAACACAAACTTCTTTAGGTTTAGGCAAAAAAAACCGACAACTTCTTTAGGTTTAGGCAAAAAAAAACTGCTTTGGGTTAAAATAACTACGTACACTAAGATAACTACATTCACTAGAGGTCGCTGTCGTGCTCTTTTATACCTTCTTTTGGTGATCTACCATGTGAATAAAAGATAAACCCTACTAGTGGGTATAGTAGGCCCCTACTGACCCACATCTATGGGGCTTATAGCGACTAATAACGGCTATTTAATAGCATGACAACAGTCTAATCGGCTGCCTTTCTGCAGTGAATGCTACAGGATGCACCTGTTTTAAGACAGGCTACTTCCTTTCCTGTGCATTTCAATGTAATCAACATGAGTAACGACTTTAGGAAATAATACAAACATGCACACACAGTCATGCAACAGTCCCAGCAGGCAGGCAGTCAGACTGACAGCAGCAGTGTGATCATATCTATGCTCAGTAGACTGTCTGTCATCTCTGCAGCCTATCTATCACTTGGCACTGCAGAGCACGAACAGCTGTAGACAGACAGCAATGCTAGAAAAACAAACTGTCAGGGGGGCAAAAGCGTCCACAAATATGTAAGAGAGCAGACAAACCGTGATTCTCCCCCTCCATCCTGATGGTCCTGATGCTGCTGCAGGCGTCACAGCCCGGGGATAGTAGTCTCTCTCTCGCCAAGAGCCCGTAGCGATCCGGATACCTTCCTCCTTCCCTCCTTTCCGGTCTATTCTCCTCTTCCTTCCTTCCTTCCTTCACCTCCCAGGTTTCAACTTAAAAGAACAGCTCTCTCTCCGGCTATAGGCTTACTTTTTACAGCTTGTTGCCGTTTTGTTTGCCCCTAGTTGCCGTTTAAAACGTGCGTGTGTATCGATGTTGTCTGACTGCTGATGTGAATCCAGAGCAGCCGGTGCACGTTAGCCCCGCCCGCTCCAGATGTGATGTCACGCATGTGTCACGCTCTAACTTTAACCAACAACTTTGCTGAACTCACTATTACCTAATGTTAAAAAATACAACAAGCCATTAAGATCTTTATGTTATTAAATTAATATAATATAATGCATGTAACACAAACTGGGATTATAAAATGTAAATGTAATTTTGTTTTTTATTATTGTATCTGTTTTTCTTATGTATAAGAACATGTGTAGTCTACAATAAAGTACAAAAAAAAAAAAAATTGCTGAACTCAAATACATTTTATTTGAACTCTGAAAGGACTTAAACTTAATGGACATTTTTTTTTATTAATTTTTTTTACTTAAAAAAAATAAAATAATAAATAAAAAAAACTTTGCTGAACTTATTTTATGCTCTTCATACATAATGATATAATAATATATGTGTTTTTATTTAATTTTATTATTTTAATTGATCTATCTTATTGCTTATAGCTTTTGATTGTTTTTTATCCCTTGCCAATTTTTGAATCTTCTTTTGTCGTCATTTGCATTGAACTTATCTGTAAAACTGAAAAAAAGGCAAATACTTTAGATTGGCAAGTGCAACATTAGTACAATTTCCTCCATATACATCTTTTATTTCTACTTATATTAGATCCTTTACTTCTTTAATCTCTTATATGTGACTCACAGAAAGCCATGTTAAAAAAGTAAAAAAAAAAAGTAAAAAAAACTTTGCTGAACTTATTTTATGCTCTTCATAAATAATAATATAATAATAATATATGTATTTGCCTTACTTATACCTGTCTTGTATGTGCTGATATTAATGACTATTAATTGTTCTGTGTATTACTCTTCTAAAAAAAAAAATATGTATGCAATTTACTGTGTAGAGACATTGCTCATGTAACTTGTAAGCATGCATACATATTGTAAAAAAAAAATATTTAATTGTATTTATGTTTAAGGTGAGAAAAAAGTATTCTACGAACTAACTTTTCACAAGCTTTAAGTCTTAATGAAGTTATAAACATAACATTTTTGTTTTAACAACCTTTTTCTAAACCTTGGGTTTCTTGAAAGGCGCTATATAAGTCAAATTCATTATTATTATTATTGCAAGTTGCAACCCATAAAGAGTGCAGTCAGACAACCAAATACACAAACTGACGTCATCATTTTTGTCAATATGATGACGTCAAGGTAAGTAGGTCCTCCTTGAACCGACGAGGTTTGAATACAACTCATGCCAATGAAATATTTCTCAAATTAAATGAAATAATAGGAGTGAGTGAACACAACATAGTTTACTGATTTTTGTATTTTTGACGATAAAATGACTTTTTGATTTTCAAAACCCCGCCAAATGACAAAAGCAGCCTGAATTTCATCTACCAGCCCAACGCTATTTTTACAGCCCGATCTGGCAACATTGACATTGACTTTTAAGAGGTTTTTCACAGAAACCTTCTGTGGTCAAAAGAGACACTATGAGAGCAGTGAGAGTGAACCAAAACAGTAAAGTTGTGGCACAGACAGCTAAACAATGAGCTCAAGCTCCATAAGGCTGAGGGGAGCTGCAGATTCAGGTGATAATTCTCTGTAGAATCATCGCTACAAGGGACCCCTTTCACATTGTCATCTGATATTAGGTATTGTAATAATATCTATAGCTGCTTTAGAGTTTCAGCATCCCTTCCAGTCTGATCAGTGATGTCACAGCAGGTGTTTGACCTCAGCAATTCTGCCTTTTTGTAAATCAGTTTTCATCGTTTAAATGTGACATAAGCCTGATACAGTTCAATTGGCCTAACAATACATTCATGTATAATAATGGATTTAGGCCAAAAAACATTTCGCCAACCAGTGTAGTTGCAGTTTACATCCACGTCTGTCCAAAAATGTCATCACTTCATTATTTTATCCTGTTAGACATTAGTGTGAAATTGTCATAATTAGCATGTGAATTCTTGATTCAAGGCCAAAATACCTTGACCTTTGACCACCAAACTCTGATCACTTCATCCTTGAGGCATAACAATGAACAAATGTGATTTAGTTGATCATTCTCATAGGATCTCCTTTCTACAGTGCCATCATCAAATTACAAGTAAAAAAAAGACAAACAAACAGTAGAAGACAGAAAAATACACACTCCGCTCACAAAAGTCACAACTTTATTGCACCTTTATAGTTAACTATAGTGTGGTAAGAGCCACTTTCATTATGAAAGTTCTCTTCCCTGGTCAGAAAAAGGTGGTGCAAAATATAGAGCCATCAAATGCAAACATGTGGACCGTCCGTTCACACCAGCAAATGTTCCTGTGTGCCAGTTTTGAGAGTCGCACCCTACGTCGATTTCACAGCCGACAAACACGTCCTATCGGAATTAGTCTCTCTTGTACTGTACACACTACAGTGACATAGGGGACGCACAAATGAGCTAACACATTTGCAGATTAATTCTCAAGTCAACATCCACCGACTGATCCGAGTATTAGTAGCACATTAAAGATCCGTCTTTTCTTCTTTAAATTATATATTTATAACATTAAATCCTATACTTTTTTTTTTTTTTAATAGCCAATTCAAGGCAACATCTCTAGAATGGAAAGAAATGCATGTGGGCAATTCTTTACAGCGTCGGAGGGAAACGGGTAGCACAAGATGGACTGTACAGGCTTCTACGCTGGCAAAGCATTTTTGTTATAAGTTTCTCTACGCATCTGTGCCCGGACTGGTGCGAGATGATCCCATGGTTTCCACACCTGAAATACTTTTTGTATAAAACCGTTTTTCTACAGGATGTACAAGATGCAAAGTGGTTGGTGGCTACTCTGATGTGAAACAGAGATGAAAATGGGTTACAGGATGTCTGGGTTCCTGAGTCTTAGCCCAGTTTCTAGGTGACCAGCATGAGCATCAGAAAATTGCATAGAGATATAAGATACAAGGGGAGGGAAAGGGGGGGGGGGGATTATTAGCGTGTGGCAGTCCCATTCTAACACAGTGCCTGAAGTATAAAATGTAACCCCTTTATTTCAGTACATTGGTGAAGAACAGTTTGTGAACGCTGCACAGTAGAAAACAACCTCCCAACAACCCCAACTTCTGCTCTGCAAAATGCACGGAAAAACAATAACTTCCAGGTGAACGATAGAGATATGATGAAACTTTTATATAACGTCCAATTGCGTTGCTCATCGATGTCAACACTTCCACGAACAGTTAAACTGTTAATCGGCAGAGCATTCTTTTGTGATCTAAAAATGTACCCACATTCAATCTGAAATAAACTGAATTTGTTTAAGGAGCAAAAATGAAAGCACAACTAAAAACAAAACTCACCTTGGTAAATTTTTTTAAACTTAAATTTAGACATGCATATTTAGAAAACAGTGGCAATTTTTAAAGCTTCATTTTTACCAACAATATGCAGGCAAAATTTGGTCCTTAAAAACGAGCCACGTGGCACAGACACTGCAGCAAAAATAAAGATATTAAAATAGGAAAAATCATACAGAAATCTAAAATAATATACGTTCTAATGAGTAAAGATTTTTTTTGATCTTTGTAATTTGGTATAGAATAATTTCAAGAGAAAGTTAAAAATGTCCAACTAACTGAGCCCTTGTGTCTGCAAAAGTATGCTCTGAGATTGTGTGCAGTTTCCAAAACAAGACAGCCAAAGTGTTGCAGATATACTTTCTCCTTCTTAACCCACACATATCTAATATGGTCATTTAATTTCATAGTAGGAGGCCAACACAGTTATTCATTTAACATGGAGGTGGAGGGTTTTCTGTTAAATACTGCATGCATAGAAAAGTGAGCAAAGCCAACATCGTTTGTTTAAAATTGAGATCGAAGGGGCCGTCAGTCAGACTTGCGCTGCTTTTGAGCTCAAATCTAATTCAAGAATTTGTGTCTCGATTTAACACAAGACAGAGAGATTTAAAAAAAAAAAAAAAAAAAAAGAAAGAGTGAGAAAAGGTACAGAAGTTTGGTATACAGTATTGTTCTCTCGATTTCCAGTCAGCATGACCTCAACAGCAATCTGGACTCTCAGCGACGGACTCCAAAAGCTCTCTTCCCTCCAGGCGTTACAGACCACTTGCTCCGCCGGTCCTGGATCTTCTGGAAGATGCTGCTGCCGCTTCTCCACTTCTCTCTCTTATAGTTTTTCATTTTCTTCACCTGTTCATTCGAACAAAAACAAAGGGGAGTAGTTGAAGATGAGGGACAGCAACAATGAGCCTGAAGAAAAATTGATTTAAAAAGGTCTAGTGTGTAGGATTTGGTGCCATCTAGCGGTGAGGTTGCAGATTGCAACCAATTGAGACTTCTCCCGGGTGCCAAGCGTGTAGGAGAACTACACCGGCCGACGTATTTCAGACACAGATGCAGTTGTTTTGGTTTGTCCTTCCAGGACTACTGTTGAAACACGGCTGTGTAACATGGCGGACTCCGTGAAGAGGACCGTATGTAGATATGAACGGCTCATTCTAAGCTAACGAAAACACGATTCTTATTTTCAGCTGATTATACACTAAAGAAAACATAACTTATTAATATTATATTTAATTTCTGCCAATAGATCCCCCGAAATGCTGCACACTGTTCCTTTAAGATGACATCATTCTTATCATTTCTTGTTTATTTTTTTTCTTCACCTTTCCCCTGTCAAAGTCTTCATCCCACTCGTCGATCACAGTGTCACATCTGGCGTGGCGGACGTCATCAGCAGCGTCTCTACTGATAGCAGAGACCTCTCCATCCCAACTGAGGACTAGATAAGACAAACAAAACCTATAAAATGCATATAAAAAAACAAAACATCTTTTTGCGACAAATTATCAAAGTATTGTCAAAGATTCTCATTCTTCTAATGTATTTAGAGCTGTCAATCAACTCAAATATTTAATCATGATTAATCGCAAATTAATCGCACATCTGTTCAAAATGTACCTTTAAAAGGGAGATTTGTCAAATATTTAATACTCTTATCAACATGGGAGTGGGCAAATATGCTGCTTTATGCAAATGTATGTATATATTTATTATTAGAAATCAATTAACTACACAGAGCAATGACAAATATGGTTCAGAAACCCTCACAGGTACTGCATTTAGCATCAAACAATATGCTCAAATCATAACATGGCAAACTCAAGCCCAACATGGCCACGACAGTTTTCCCTCGCCAAACTTTAGCGCAAGTTTTGGAGTGTTATTTAGGCTCCATCGCGACAAGCCAGTATGACCTGGTTGGTACCAATGTACCCTTAGGTTTTCTAGCTTGTTATGATGCCGGTATCTTCCCTCACACGTAATTATCACGTTAACTTTGACAGCCCTAATTTCCATAGAAAGGATCAGATTGTGTCTCACCGTTGGCTCCGTAGGCCTTGTCTGTGGCGTTCCTGAGCAGCTCCTCTACCACCCCGCTTGTCTTTTTGCCGTCCCAGACTACAGGACGGGTCAGAGTGTCTCCTAACTCACTTTCA
>CAKALG010036435.1:5000-13819 GCA_916700815.1 Helicolenus hilgendorfi | reverse complement strand
ATGTTGCATACTCCCTCCCCCGTTCCATTTCATTCACTTCACAACAAATGGTTGCCAGTTCGTTGCACAAACTTCATATTTTATGGTCGTATCTAGAAGGTAACCCGCAAATTGCGAAATCTGTGAAAAACTCTTACAAGACTTGCTGCCAGACGACCTATCCTAACCATAACTATTCAAGGCCAATGGCAAACCTTAACTATTCAAGATCAGTGCCTAACCTTAACCATCTTGCGGAAGATTTCCAACTTGTGGGTTACCTTCTAGACACTGAGTGAATGACTCAGACAAACAGTCATGTTACGTGATAAATCTTTCATGGTTGAATAAATGTAGCTATAGGCCTACATTGGTGGGGCACACACCTCCTCTCCCTCCCCCATGGCTGTAGTTCAGCTCGGGGATCAGCTATTCCAGACTTGACAGAAACAAAATAAAACTCACTAAAACCACTTTGGTTAATCTTTCCAACAATCATCAACTTTGGTTCAGTCTGTCATCCACTTCTAAATCACCTCTGATGTGCATCTTCTTTTATACATTGTTTGAGCTACAGAAACCGGGGGAGCTCATTGCTCACTCACCCGGTAGCGGCATGGATGGAGACAGGCACCGGATTGCAAGTAAAAAAACAAAACAAAAATGCAACTAAAATTACTCTAAAATAATTTTAGAATGTTTTTTTATATGTTGTCATGTATGAAAAGACCCAATATGAACACTGTTAGCGGACTACCTTATTACTCTAGGTCTAAGCTAATTATTTAACCAGTGTATAGAAATTATTCTGTCCCAAGCTTCTTGATCCATATACTGTAGATGCACTGAGATCCAATAGTACCAGAACGGAAGACTCCTTTATCACCATGCATCAAGATATCATTGGAGACTCTGGCTTTGGCTATGAATTGCAAGTTGGAAAAAGGCCTGTGATTTGGGGGTAAAGAATGTTCAAGATTTTATTTTTTGAGAAGTGGTTGAATAAATGATTTTTTAAATGAGCAGGGAAACGACCTGATATCAGTGAACTGGACCACACAAGGACCAACTGAGTCTCATAACATTTGCTGGTGGACGCTTTCATACATGCCATTCTTGCTAAGGCCCCAAACCCTTTTTCTGTTTGGGCACCTCCCTCCTCTTGCCCAACCTTGTAACTCCACAGACATAAAACATCACTGTTCTATTATTATTGTCCATGCTGCTCCAAAATGTATAAATACCAGTGCAAGCTTTGAATTTGCATTAAGGTACATGTGATGCCACTCAGTGGTTTAGCTCTCTCAGACGGTATGCCATCCACACAGAGGTGGCCAGAGCAGGGATGGGCACTCTTACAGCTGTTGCTGGTGGCATCTTTCTCTCATGCTGAGGTGCCTGTATGCAGGCAGAGAGGGAATCCTGAGAACCCCCAGCTATCTAAGGATGGGGATATTATGTTGGGGGGAATCTTCTCTTTACACAGCAGCTGGAAAAACAGAAAAGATACCTACGTGCACAAACCACTGCCACTGCAATGCACCAGGTAAATTATACTGTATCTAATCTATATTGATGTATAATATCTAAGAGGAAGTCAAACTGAGTATTAAAATAAGAAATCGTCCCTGTATTAATTTGCTGTGCTATTGTTTCTATTTCATGGACAAATGCCAACTATTTATAACTGTATGCATCTAGTTTGAATTTCAGAGGTTTCCAGTTTACCCAGGCGATGCTCTTTGCCATAGAGGAGATTAATAACAGCACAGACCTACTGCCTGGCATCTCTCTGGGCTATAAGATCTACGATACCTGTAGCTCCATTGCCAGAGGTGTGAGGGTTGCACTGGCCTTGGCTAATGGTAATGAAGTGGCATCTGCACCCTCCGAGGCACCATGTACAAGACTTGCTCAAGTGCAGGCTATTATGGGAGAGACATCTTCCTCTCCTTGCATGGCTATAGCTACTGTCATCGGACCTTTTCATATCCCAATGGTGGGTAAGATTGGTAAAAATTTGATTATTATATTATTCAATTCTTCCAGCTTGTTATAGCAAAATAGGTTTTAAATAATTGCTGTTGGCTGTATGGATGTTTTATATTTCAGATGTTTATCTTGAGATATAAGCTATTTTTTTTTCTTTCTTTTAGATCAGCCACTTTGCTACTTGTGCTTGTCTCAGTGATAAAACAAAGTACCCATCCTTCCTCAGAACAATACCCAGTGACTACTACCAGAGCAGAGCCCTGGCCCAGTTGGTCAAGCACTTTGGTTGGACTTGGGTTGGAGCTATTAGAACAAATGATGATTACGGCAATAATGGCATGGCCACTTTCACAGAAGCCGCCCATCAGCTGGGCATCTGTCTGGAGTACTCTGTACCTTTCTTTAGAACAGATCCACCAGACAAAATACAAAAGATAATTGACATTATCAAGGCTTCCACTGCCAAGGTGATTGTCGCTTTCCTCTCCCACAAGGATATGGATGTGTTACTACATGAGTTGTCCCACCACAACTTGACTGGGTACCAGTGGGTAGGCAGTGAGAGCTGGATCTTTGATCCCCAAATTGCAGCCATGGATAGGCATCACATTCTGGACGGTGCCATAGGCCTGTCCATCCCCAAAGCACATGTCAGTGGCATGAGAGAGTTCATGTTGGATGTGAAGCCACTCAGTTCATCTAGTAATGAAATGTTAACAGAGTTTTGGGAGACATTGTTCAGCTGTAAATTCAACCAGTCAAAGTCTTCAGAAGGGAATCAAAGAAAATGTACTGGCCATGAAGATCTGACTGGAGTGCAAAACAGCTTCACAGATATGTCGCTCATGCCTATCTTTAACAATGTATATAAAGGAGTGTATGCTGTGGCCCACGCACTTCATAACATTCTGAGCTGTAACAAAACATGTGACAACAAGGTGCAGCTAGATCCATTTACGGTGAGTTGAAAACCAACAACCTTAAATTAGATTTATTTTTTGAAGTCAGATTAACAAGGACAATTGTTGACATTTTGTCAAATAAATTATGGCAGTCTCTCTATCATGATGTTGAATAGCCCAACAAAATGTTTCTCAATTAATGATCTACATTAATGCATATCTTCTTAGATTTTACAGCACATACAAAAGATTGAGTTCAAAACAAAGGAAGGAGATGAGGTCTACTTTAATGAGAATGGAGACCCAGCAGCAAAGTATGAAATTATAAACTGGCAGCCAACAGAAAATAGCATTGTGGACTTTGTCACAGTTGGTCTTCATGATGCATTTTTACCTGAAGACAAACAGCTGAATCTGCAAAATAAGTCTTTCAATTGGGCACAGAACTCAAAACAGGTAAGATGCAATGTGATCACTGTAAATGTTAATTACAGTTTATTGTTATAATTGTATAAACTATTGTATCATAATAATGTTTGGTTTTGATGCATACAATTTATAATAGAGGCTTGCAAAGACAAGGCCTTGTCAAAGTGAATGCCCATACATGTTTTTCTCATAGTTGTTTTGTTCATGCAGGTGCCTTTGTCAGTTTGCAGCGAGAAGTGCCCTCCAGGAACTCGCAAGGTTCTCCAGAAAGGAAAGTCTGTCTGCTGCTATGACTGTTTAAGATGTGCAGAAGGAGAAATAAGCAACATTACAGGTGTAGTAATAATATATCGGTCAAAAATTATTTAATAAAAAGGTAATCAAAGGGTCAGTTCGCTCACAATACAAAAAAAAGGCCTACAGTATTTTCTCACATCCTCCTAGTGGTATCTGAGTATGCAGATAATTTTGGTCTCATGTGACATCTCTCTCTGAAACTGCAATGAATGAACTGAGAGTGGATGGAATTGTATTTTTGCAGCAGCACTGAAAATTGACATTTGAAAATATATATAACCCTTTAATATCCTCACTAACAGCAAAGCAATGGAAACATGTTCTCTTTGTATTTCTTAATCATCATCTTAAACAGTCGAGCAGAAGATTAAAGAGATAATATTTAGCTATAAAGAAATTAAACAAGACAAACAAAACATATATGAATAATACTTCTTTATACTGTATCTTATAAAATACAGATCCTTCATCTCGATACCATGCAACTTCCATAAGGCTCTCAATTTACTATCTGGTACTCATGTATTGTGTATGCATAGAAAAGATGAAACATACAGACAAAACAAAAGACAAATGACAACACTTGCTTTAATATTATTTCTCAGATTCTATCACCTGTGTGCGATGCCACCCTGAGTTCTGGTCAAATGAGAGAAGAGATGCCTGTGTGAGGAAGGAGGCAGAGTTTCTATCATATGAAGAGATCATGGGAGCCCTGCTCACTGCAGCGTCCTTATTTGGAACATGCGTCACTGCTGTTGTGGCTTTCATTTTCTTCAGATACAGGAAAACTCCAATTGTCAGGGCCAACAACTCTGAGCTGAGCTTCCTGCTGCTGTTCTCCTTGACTCTGTGTTTCCTGTGCTCTCTGACCTTCATCGGCCGGCCCTCTGAGTGGTCCTGCATGCTGCGACACACAGCGTTCGGCATCACCTTTGTCCTCTGTATCTCTTGTGTTCTGGGGAAAACTATAGTGGTGTTAATGGCCTTTAGGTCCACACTTCCAGGTAGTAATGTGATGAAATGGTTTGGCCCTGCACAGCAAAAACTCAGTGTCCTGGGTTTCACTCTCATACAAGTTATCATATGTATCCTCTGGTTAACAATTTCTCCTCCTTTTCCCTTTAAGAATTTTAAGGAATTCAAGGACAAAATAATCTTAGAGTGTGCTCTGGGCTCAGCTGTAGGCTTCTGGGCTGTACTTGGGTACATAGGACTTCTGGCCATGTTATGTTTCATTCTTGCTTTTCTGGCCCGGAAACTGCCTGATAATTTCAATGAAGCCAAATTCATCACTTTCAGCATGTTGATATTCTGCGCAGTCTGGATCACATTCATCCCAGCATATGTAAGCTCTCCTGGGAAGTTCAGTGTTGCTGTGGAGATATTTGCTATTCTAGCCTCCAGTTTTGGACTGCTCATTTGTATTTTTATTCCAAAATGTTATGTTATTTTACTGAAACCTGAGAAGAATACAAAAACTAATATAATGGGGAAGGGGGCACCAAAATAATTCTGTAAAAAGCATTCTAGTGCCATGTACCTTCTACGTAATAACTTGTTCATGAGATAATCAAACTGTCACTTAGATTATACAATGTAATACACTATATATATATGCATATGTTGCATACTCCCTCCCCCGTTCCATTTCATTCACTTCACAACAAATGGTTGCCAATTCGTTGCACAAACTTCATATTTCATGGTCGTGTCTAGAAGGTAACCCACAAATTGAGAAATCTGATCTGGAAACTGAAAAAACTCTTACAAGACTTGCTGCCAGACGACCTATCCTAACCATAACTATTCAAGGCCAATGGCAAACCTTAACTATTCGAGATCAGTGCCTAACCTTATCCATCTTGCGGAAGATTCACAACTCGTGGGTTACCTTCTAGACACTGAGTGAATGACTCAGACAAACAGTTATGTTACGTGATAAATCTTTCATGGTTGAATAAATGTAGCTATAAGCCTACATTGGTGGCGCACACACCTCCTCTCCCTCCCCTGTGGCTGTAGTTCAGCTCGGGGATCAGCTCTTACAGACTTGACAGAAAGAAAATAAAACTCACCAAAACCACTTTGGTTTGTCTTTCCAACAATCATCAACTTTGGTTCAGTCTGTCATCCACTTCTAAATCACCTCTGATGTGCATCTTCTTTTATACATTGTTTGAGCTACAGAAACCAGGGGAGCTCCTTGCTCGCTCACCAGGTAGCGGCATGGACGGAGACGGGCACCGGTCTGAAGTAAAAAAACAAAACAAAAATGCAACTAACATTGCATTGTCATGTATGAAAGACTCAAAATGAACACTATTAGCGGTTATATAAGCGGTTACTGTATAACATTAGTTAACTGGACACAACTGTCACTAATGCTAAGATCTTAAGATAGCTCTTCAGGGATTGAAGCTGTTATTTTTCTAATTTTTACAATCTAATCGGTGACAACACATTAGTTAAGGTTGTAAGGACTATGGCTGTTGGTAGTTGTTGTTGGTTTTGTTTAAATATGCCAAATTGTAATTCTATGGGTTATTGTTGTTCAGACGATGATGCAAAGACAGCTAGTATGTGTTAATGTCAGTTGTTACTTGTTCCCACAGTAAATATTCACTTATTCTGCAGCATGATGGAGACACCAGTGTCAAACTCAGCCATTAATCTGTTTAACTTACAATTTACAACTTACTTGCAACAGAGATACCACGTGATACCAACGTTGTTATACTATTGGCTCATAAGCCTCGTTACAAGTGGGAACCGAACATCAAATATATTCCACAGATATATGCATACATTAATTGTGAACCTAAAAGCTCTGTTGATGTATTATTTATTGAAAATGATTAATCTACATAAAAACATGTAATCAACGAAACCTTTAAGTACAAATAAATATAAAAGCTTAATTCATTACTTATTTCACAACATTTAATACCGTTTTTAAAATTGTAAGCAAAGAATAAATCCACATTTTCACAGACAAAAACACCTTTGGCTGAACTTGTTTGGTTTCCTCTGGTCTCCTGAGGCATTAGTTCAACCATGACAACTTCCCCCTTGTTGTTGAAGGCGTATAAAGCCCTGTCGTGGGCCGAAGAGCAGACTGGCTCGGCCTGGAGAGCAGAGCAGAGCTATGCCATTGTTGAGGCTGCTTCTCTTGGTTCTGCTAATGGGGAAGGGAGCCTCTGTGTGCCGATTGCAAGGCTCAGCACAACCACCTGAACTGGCACAAGATGGCGACCTTGTTATCGGGGGCATATTTTCATTTCGCACAGGGCAGGATTATGTAATTAACACTTTTCAGACATTTCCAGAAGTACGGAAATGCAAAAAGTATGTACTGTATTGTTAGGCCTGTTTTAAATGGTGTATGTGTATCTTGTATTGCATTTGAGACATTAACACAAAGGTATATTATTTCATTCTCTCTTTCATCACCCCAGCTTCAATTTCAGAGAATTCAAATTTGCTCAAGCAGTGATATTTGCCATAAATGAGATCAACAAAAATCCTGATTTGCTCCATAATGTTAAACTTGGCTACAAGATATATGATAACTGTGGAACTATGGACATACTTAAAGCTGCACTGGCACTGGTGAGCGGACTGAAGGGGGAAGTCAGTGACGACAACTGCACTAAAACTGAGTCAGTGCAAGCTATCTTGGGACATTCAGGATCGAGACCAACTATTGCATTTGCACAAGTTGTCGGAAGGTTTCATATACCTGTGGTAAGTCAAGGTCATCACAGTTAGTGTGAAGTGTTATTTAACTTTTTTTGTCAAGTGTGCTGTTGGAAATATCTACCGTTTACTGCGATGTTCTGCACAATTTCAATCAAAATGGTTATTATGCAAGAATGTTATGTCATTATGCATTTCGCTCTGTCACTGTCAGTAAGATGTTTGTAAATTTTTTTCTGCAGATCAGCCATTTTGCCACCTGTGCCTGTCTGAGCAACAGGAAAGAGTATCCCACTTTTTTCAGAACTATTCCCAGTGACTACTACCAGAGTAGAGCACTAGCAAAGCTGGTCAAGCACTTTGGTTGGACATGGATTGGGGCTCTAGCTGTGAATAACGAATATGGCCTCAATGGCATAGCCGCATTCATCCAAGCTGCACAAGAATATGGAGTGTGCATTGAGTACTCTGAAGCATTTTCATCATCAGATCCAGTTGATAGCCTGCAGAGAATAATAGAGATCATTAAGCATGCCACTTCTGAAGTGATCATGGCTTTTATGTCTCACAGAGAAATTAAGTTGCTGGCAAAAGAGTTGTACAAACAGAACATTACAGGACTGCAGTGGGTTGGCAGTGACGCCTGGATCACGGATCACTCTCTGACTGACAGCGAGGGACACAGCATCCTGGTGGGCTCGCTAGGCTTCACTGTCAGCAAAGCTAAGATCCCGGGGCTGGAGGAGCACCTGAGGCAGCTCCACCCCTCACAGTTTCCTGACAGTCAGTTTGTCAGAGATTTCTGGGAAGACGTGTTCCACTGCAGTCTGAACGACACTGCAAATACACAAAGAAAGCCATGCAGCGGCTCTGAGAGCCTGCAGAATGTCAGATCACCGTTCACTGATGTTTCTGAGCTGAGATTCACCAATAATGTGTACAAGTCAGTTTACGCAGTGGCCCATGCTCTCGACAACCTGATGAAATGTGAGGTGGGTAAAGGGCCTTTTTTAAATGGGAACTGTGCTGATACCAAACATATTCAACCACAGCAGGTGAGGAACTGTCAGTTAAAGTGTGACAGAGTGATAACAGTATGAATCTGTCATTTAATCTCTGTATAATTTCTTCACTATAGGTCTTGCAATATATCAACACTGTGAATTTCACAACTGAGGAAGGGGAGAGAGTTTATTTTGACAGTAATGGAGACTCACCGGCAAGATATGAACTTGTTAATATACAAATGACAAACAAAGGAACCATGGAAGGAGTGACAGTCGGCATTTATGATGCTTCTCTTCTGGAGATTCATCAGTTTATCATGAATAACATCTCTGTTGTCTGGGGAAATGGGCTGAACAAGGTAAAGCAGACACTGATGTTTGGACGTCTTAACTGTTCACTGATTAAATGAAAATTGTAAAAACCTTTATATGGATGTTGAGTTTCACATTTTTTATGTGTTTATGTGTGTAGAAGGTTCCTGTGTCAGTCTGCAGTGAGAGCTGTTTCCCAGGA
>CAKALG010036435.1:0-2500 GCA_916700815.1 Helicolenus hilgendorfi | reverse complement strand
AACTCCCGTGTTCTGTGAGGTAAAATTACTGTTTGTTTTTTTTCAATCGAGTCTGGTTGCTTTGCCGAGAGCATAGATAACAACTGAAGTTCCCCGTTGGAAACATAGACTGCATAGCTGTCTCACAGCAAGGTAAACTGTCAAAAGTATTCTAAATATAGCGTCATAATACACTGACTATGAATAAGTACCTCATACAACCCCACTTCAAAAAGTCTGAACTATCCCTTTAAGTACAAGGTGTTCAAACTACACAGTTAGGTATGTCGGCTGTAATCTAAAGCTTTTCTTGCTCTCCCTTAAATCATTTCTAATTCTCCCTTTTGTAATTAGATGTAATCAGATTTCAGGATAGGTTCACATTTTTCCAAGTAGGTCTACTCACATGCCCATATGTACATGTACAACGTGTTATTTCCTTGAGGTATTGTTTTCACCGGCATTGGTTTGTTTGCCTGTCTGTCTGTCTGTCTGTCTGTCCGTTTGTTTGCAGGATTGCTCCAAAAGTTCACGTGGATTTTAATTACATTTTTTGGAGTGGTGGAGTGAGGCACAATGAACAATCCATTAGATTTTGGTGGCAATCTAGATCATGATCCGGATTCAGGATTTTTTTTAAGAATTCCAATCAGCCTGAGCATTAAGACCACAGGGTATAACACATGCACAGTGTAACTGATGACGCGTTGATGACGCATGGCCATGCCTTCTTCCTCCTTCTTAGAGAAGAGAGATACGTCTATGGATGTGTGGCGATACTCGGTGGAGCGGGAGCTGCTGGCCGTCCACGGTGAGAAAGAAAAAAGTAGTAGACGACGGGATGACAGACAACGTAGTGTAACGGTATACAGACATAACAAGGCTGCTGAATGTGAGAGGCATCCGCCGATACGTTACACAGAATAAGCCGACCACCTCACGGTACCGCCAGCTGTGAGCTGTGATCTGTTTTTAAAGTCACGCACCTTGGCGGAGGATTGCGCTCTCCGAGTGCCTAGTTCTGCCTTCTAGTTAGTCCCTGTAATCATTCCTCCAGTCTATACTGAAAATATATCAACCAAAATTGTTAAAATATTACTGATAGTGGTATATGGTGGCCATTTTTTTTTTACATATTGGGTTCTGCTTATCAGACTAAATCAAAGTTGCTCCTGTTCGTGCTCAACATCCATGACTGTACTTCTTTTCAGCTTTGCTTACATTTTCTCGAATATCTAAACAAATCAATAAAAGTTAAAAAGTAACAAAAGTGGATAAAGGGGATGTGAAGAGAGTAAATTAAAACAGTATTTGCCTTCACAGTGGTACTCAAGTTCAAATATACAATGATGCAATACAGCAGAAACAAAGGTCACATGTGTACATACACAAAAACAATAAAGAAGAACAACTGTGGAAGATAGATTAGTCCCCATCTGTTGTCATCAACCATGACTTTATTACCAAGCGGCTTGACTCCAGTGGGAAAACTCCAGCAGGGTCCCAAAACACGCACACTAGAGATTATACACAGATTGCTTCATCCTTTTACACAACAACAGCAACAACAGGTGTCATATTGCTTCAAGCAGAAAAATAGTTTCTATGTTAATTAACATCCTTGTCACAACATGCAAATGCTACATTGTAAATCAATTAAGGGTTTGTTTTGATCTTTCTCTTCCTTCCTTGTTTATTGTTTTTTTTCCTTTTAGCTCTGAGTTCAGGTCTGCTGTACCCTGCCAGTGTTTGCCTGATCAGCAAACTAAAATAAATGTTTCATTTAAACTTTTTGGTACCATATAATAAATGTACATATCACTATTGATCATATTTTGGACTACTTGCTCTTTAGTTAGAGAGCCATGAAGGCCCTAAATCTCCTGTCTAATGTCTCTCAATATGTGTCATCATCCAGCTACTGTCCGTAAGCACTTAGCTCCAAACATTATGCAATATTATGATTTATCATTCACATTTGTTGGGTTATTTAATTTCATTCATTTAATTTCATTCATACAGCAACACTGACTACTACTACTGTATTTTTAAACTGCATTTTTGACCACAAGAAATCCACAGTTTTTTTTTTCCCATAAACTGTATATGAATTGGACGTAGTCACCGTGATATCATCAATTGGTTTGTGGACAACATAGGTGCCGGAATGGGGGGTAGACAAGATTTTTTGTCCCCCACTTTTAGTTGATATGGTAATAAAGTGGTAATGTCTAAGCCAGGTATTACAGTCATGTTGGCAATAATGCCTAAGCCTATGGGGCCTAACATGTTGGACCTTTATTCAATCAGCCACTGAATAGCCTAATTCAAATGAAATCAAAGTGATCTGACACCTAGCCTGCCACAGTTTAGGTAGGTCCACCACAGTTTCATAATGAACAGAAAATATGTTTACACTTCTCAACAGGTGGGGTCCGTGCGGGGGATTCAACTCATCGGGTCAGGTATGGCCACTTGGTGTGGGAAGATCTCCTCATCGGACCTCTCCCCGGTGCTGGCT
>CAKALG010036431.1:0-12194 GCA_916700815.1 Helicolenus hilgendorfi | reverse complement strand
GCCAGCTCCAGTCCAGGATGACGGAGGTCTCGTTGATGGAAGAGATCACGTTTCGAGGCGCTGAAGGGGGTCCTGGTGGAGAAGGAGAGGAAGTGGGATCGAGGTGAGTAAAGGAGGATGAGGTCATTAGATAAATAGGATGAGAGAGACGTTTGGATTGGGAAGAAAAAAGATGGAAAGAAAGGTAATTAGTAGAAAGATGGAAGGGAAGAGAGCAACTAAAGGAGCGGTTGAAAATAGAATCAACTTCAAGCAGCACACTGACGTTAGATGGAATTAGATTTAGCAGCGGAGTCATCTGCCAAGTACAATACACACAGCATCTAAGAATTCAATAAAGACCGTTATACAATGTAAACTAATGGGGTTATTAAAAAAAGAAAGGGGCAAGATTTCAAGAAAACATTGTGATGTATTTTATTGGTTGCAGTTTGTGTGTATTAAATGTTTTCTGTTTTTCCAGGAAGTGAGTTTTCCAGGAATAAACAAGCCATTTAATGTGGTCTTTAAAGTGCAAAAGTAGTGCACCTACTTGGTGATTTTCATTCAAGAAAAAAACGTATTGAATGCTGCACAATGTAATTGTGGTTTAATCATGGTAATATCAGGGTTGAGATAATATGAGTCCGTGCATGTGCTGCAAAATGTATCTGTTTTCTGCTCTTTTTGGATCAGTAAAAGAAGAAAAGGGCATGACAGCCTCTTCCACAAAAAAAAAAAAAGCCTGTCAAACTCAGACTGACATATAAAAGTAAAAACGTCTTATTGCAAACAGATCTCTCTGAATATTTCCAGATTTGTATATCAAAGCTATGGCTGTAATTACATGGAGAACAAAACAAAACTGCCAAATAACTCTCTGTTGAGAAGTTGCAGGAGGAGGAGGGAAACGGGCTTAGCGGATCGTGTCTTGAGATAAAATGCTTTGTTTGGTTTGTTTGACTTTGACAGGAATTTACTTCACTTCCAAACTATGCACAGCTCCTGTCTTGGTGATCTGCATTACAGACTTTGTGTTTGTGCACGAGAGAAATCAGAAGAAAGACACACTGAATGCTTTGGAATCAGAAAATGCCATCAGGGTATCTGAAAGGCTCACAAATCTAAATTGAAGACTTCTTCAGAGATGTTTGATGTTGAGACGAATCCAACGGGACTGATGTTTAAGAGCAGTTGTATAATCTCTCTAATAGAGCTCAACAGTGACGGCCCACTTTTTGAACGGCTCCGGTTCCAGAAGTGAATTTCCCATCCATTCACCTCATTGACATTTCAGAAACTCCTTATATAAAGAGTTTTAAGCATGGAACCAAGTCAAGCAGCTACGGGATGAATCATCGCCATAAAACATCTGATTCAGAGCAAAAAAATAAAACAAAATTGAAAAATGGAAAAAAACGGCAGAGGTACAAGGGAACTACTCATCCCATAAACCATTAAGAATGGTGACTCGCCCGCTCTGGAAACTCCCGAAAAACTTTTAAACTAACCATTGTCGATCTAAGATGAAGACAGATTCAGCAACTGCATGTATATTTCTCGTCTCAAATGTTTTCAGAAACACATTTTGGTGAACTGTTTTCGTAATATAAGAGAAAGTTACAAAATGAGCCGCCGTGTTGGTGCGGTTTGAAATCCGGGAGCAGATCATGTGCTCACGAGTGCGTACAAGCACGTACACTCACTAGCCGTTTGAGGTAGCGAGTTCCACCAATCAGAGACGTCGCTGTTACACCTAGGATTGTGGGTAGTGTAGTTCTTGTCCATGACATTGTGAATAAAACATGTTTTTTTTAAAACATGGTTGATATCATACAGACTTGTGGCTTATACCATTGTTTCACAATATCATTGCTCAAGGTAAACCTACCTTGGATGGTTACGACATTATAGCTAATAATCAAATCCACGATTCAGAATATGAATGAGATTTTCACTTCAAACTCACTGTGGAGCTCTATTGAAACCATAAAACAAAATGAGTTTAATGCACAATAAGGACACACTGAAGGGGAAAAATATACTATTACATTAGGCTATTACAATTACTACCATTCAACCGTATGGTAAAAGAACACCGTTTATGGTATTTAAGTCTCCTCCTCAGCCTCAACACAAATCACTCAATGCAAAGAATTTGACGTCCTGTTACTGTCATCAAAATTAAATCTGATTGGAAACATTTGATTCCAAGTAAAATCAGGCAGCACATCTCATAGCCTAATAATTGTGAAATCTTTCTCGACCACTGAGACCAGCGCTAACATTCAAGGGGCTCTCAGCCAACTCAAGTCAAGCAATAAGCACCAAATAATTTGTCAAGAACCTTACTGTCAAAACCATTACTCCTTTCACTAACGCAGCGAAAGCCTCCGCAGAGAAAACAGCTTATGAATGGATACTGTCGTCAACAGTATCAATTATTAACCTGCTCTGTGTGCTCTTAAAAGTGAGACTGTATTATTTTCTTTGATACTAATCTGACCCTGACAGTCCTCTGGCTCACCTACACAGCTCACTCCCCTGTCCACATCAAACTACTAGAACTGTAATTCATACAAGATATTACCTGCGCAGGCATGCACACGCACACATGCAGGCAATCACGCACTAATTCAAGATGTCAAAATAATACATTGACATCAAGATTAACATGTGACATGAGTTATGGCGTGTAAGAACCGAGGATGTGTGCGTAATCTCCGATCCCTCACAAAGAGACGTACAGTATGTATTGGTAATTCTCTTTAGGCTCGTTCCAGCCTCCTACGTATCACTGGAGATCACTTGATTTGGAAAAAAAAAGTGATTTGATGGTGATGATCAGCAGGACGGCCCGGCACTTCTTGTGCATATTTCTGCTAATTTGTATGAGGTGCTGTGGGCTGCATGGTATGCATTGATGCGTTTTTAAGTGGTGGAACTGAATTCTTGGAAGTACATACTATACTTTATACACTGTTAAGACAGCTGTTACACAACCGTCCCATGTTGAATGCAGCAGGAAATACCATACTGTTGGAAGTATATCTTTTTTAGTTTTTCTTTAGTTTCTCATTTCTCTGCCAACATTTTCAAATTTCCAGAGTCAGTTCTAAACAACCTCTATCCCACCGCTAACAGTATAATCAAGATCATTATCTCCTAACAACGTATCTATTCATTCGCAGCCCTCGCGCCGCTCAATCTGTCCCACCGAGGTGAAATTTGCCTAGTTGACAAGATGGCGTTGAGATAATCACAACGGGGACCTGCCGTGACTGTCTTTCTAATGAGGATCCTGTCTATGGCTGCGGGCATCGATTTGTATTTTCTACTCGCTCTCAACACGGTGCGAGACTTTTTTTTTTTTTTTTTTCACTTCCTAGCCCATTTAGTAGCAGATGTATCCATAACCTGACATCAGGGAATGCAGTGATTTATAGTTTTATGGGGAATGCATTTTGGAGGGCTCGCAGGAGGCATCAGCATCTGCAATCCATTTGCATCAGAGGGAGACAAAAGAGAAATCATGTAGGGAGCGGAAAAGGTGATAAAGAGTTCTTGGGCAACCGTGGCTTTGGTGACCTTTAAATAATTAAGGAATGTTAACGCTCTTTTGTCTATTAGTGAGCCGTTATGTACCGGTGAAACAATCTTTAACTGCATTATGTGTATCCGACTATAAATGGGATTCTGCTGATGAGAAAAATACACTATAAACACTGTTAGACTGTTTACATGAGAAAAACAACAAGCTTATGGATTAAATTTGCATGTATAGGTTTACAGTGTGTATCTTTTTCATCAAATATCTTTTTTGTGTTGTACAAAAGTACGTCTATAACAATGTGGAGCACCGGACGAACATAGTTTTCCGCACAAATGATTTGTGTGAAACACATCTGAAAGCATTTTTCACCATCATAGGACACTAAAACTCAGTGACAACCAAATGAATGGGTTTGAGCATCTCTTCAAGGCGAAGGTAAGACAGGTTTCATTTCATGTTTTATGGGCTAATGAGAAAAATCCTCCCACACCACATTGGAGGGCGTCTCTGGTCGGATACCTGATAGAAAAATAACATGCCGTGCAGAGGGAGGAACCTGCATCGCATAAGGATGCCACTAACTCCCCGTAGGATGTATAGTCCCAAATGTAATGCTAAGTGTAATATTAAAAGCACACTTACGGGTACAGGCCATGGAGGCCGGGTCTCCCTCGGCACGGAAGTAGTTCTTCTCACAGCCGCAGTGCAGCGACCCCTCATGGTGAGAGACACTGTGAGGCGGACACTTTGAACACTCCATGTTTCCCAGCGTAGATTTGTAGAAGCCGGCCCGGCACACTGGAGACAAAGGAACACAGACAAATGCATGAGTGTCACGCTGAAGCAGCACATCGATAGCTATCTAATAGCTGCGGTCTTCAACGGAACATCTACAACAAGTAAGAAATTAAGTCACAACACATATAAACAAACTGCAAGAAGAGGACTGAATGTAAATCTGCTGAACCCATTGACTGCTAGTAAAAAAAAAAAAACAATAATTCTCTAAAATGTCTTTGTCTCTGTTTCTCGCTCGCTTCATCTCTCAGAAGGCACAACATGAATAATGCAAATTGTCCCCTCAGATAAAAGGACTGTTCTCTTTAAATATCAGTGGTGTTAAATCTGCACTCAGCAGCTCTTTTAACTCCTACTCACCACAAATCTGTTGCAATCTGTGCAAGTAGGGTGACACTCCACCTGTGCAAAGTATATCACATGTGTATGTGCGTTTGTGTGTCTGTGTAGGAAGGAACATCAAACGTAACTTTGCTTTATGTTTTTCTCTCCTTTCTCTATCAATTTAGTTCCACTACTTCTCTTGTATTCTCCTTTCTTCTCCTTTATTACAGAGTGAAACTGTTGTCATCTTGATGATGGGATACAAAGCTTTTACTGCCCGTAGACAGCAGGGTTTAACACCAAAAGTACTGACGTATTTCAACTGTCAGTACAAAGTGACTGCAAATTCAAATAACACAGGTCACAGGACTAAAGCAGCATTCAGCCGGTATTTTACAAATATTGCAGGAATTCAATATCTACAGACCATCTTTTTTTCACTAAATCTAAATGTCAACAAACTCTTGCAATACTGAGAAAAAAAATGGATTGCATTTATGGCCTCATGAAACACATTCTCACTCCCAACTCGTCAAATACCGCCATTTGGTTAGTGCCCCTCGGCATCGGAGACGGACACACGGGGTACCCGCATTAAGTTACTTTTGAACTGGCATGTATTTCCATCAGTATAACGTTTGTATAAATGCATAGGTGACCAACCGTTTGTTCTACTTCTTGTATTTCTATGTTTCTTTAAAAAACTGTTAAGAGTTCTTTCAGATACTCAGGTGCCCATGACAGATATATGGTTCCTAATAGCATTAAACAGACTCCTGTACTCCTGTAAAGACAGTAGGGAGGGTTGTATGTAGCTCATTTAATGAACTAGTTTGAGTATAATAGGAAGTTTGTATTTTAGCCTGTTGTCAGAATAATACCTGTTAATGTCTGATGTGAATATGTTCTGTATATTGATGTTTTGTTTGTGCTTTTATATGCCGCTTATGCGATATTCAACCATCTTCACATGCAGGTACACACGCTCGCACACAACTCTATGACATCTAACTACAACAAAGACAACAAAGGAAATAATAGATAGTAATAAATAGTGACTTTTTGTGCTGTGCTTGATGTTCTTTTAATTGTGCATGTACTGTATTGGTTTTGTAACCATTTAAGTGTCTTTTTTAAACAAATTACGAAATAAACAAAACAAAAAAGACCTGCATGATCATTTTATTAAATAAATTGCAAAAAGGCTTCCCACAGACAAGCAGACAAGTATGGTTTCATTATGCAATACATAATTAACCAATCACCTATTTGTTTTATCAATGTGCAGACATGGAACTTTTACAGTAATCTGATACTGTTGCAAACAGACTCTCTGTCTCTCTGTCTCTCTCTCCCTCACACACACATGCACACACACTAGATTAAAAAAATGGCTAGCACCAATAGCAGCGAGCCAGCAGAATGTGTGGGCTCAGCAGAACAGGTCTGACAGATCCCAGTGGTGGACAACATACTAAAGCAAAAGCCAACACTGCTGATACTACTGCCATATTCATCACTGACACTGGCACACCAAGGTCCCATGCTGCCTGAAACACTCCACCAGCTCCCCTTTACAGCGTGCATGTGTG
This sequence comes from Helicolenus hilgendorfi, assembly GCA_916700815.1. Lineage (NCBI taxonomy): Eukaryota > Metazoa > Chordata > Actinopteri > Perciformes > Sebastidae > Helicolenus > Helicolenus hilgendorfi. The sequence goes on along the minus strand of CAKALG010036431.1, from coordinate 5,948 downwards.
TGTGAGAGTAATAACATGTGAGGCGGGTTTAAACAGCCCAATATAATCCGACTGATGGAATGACAACCACAACACTTGCTGACACACACAAAACAGACCACCCTGATTGGAGGACGCGCCAGGAAATTAGACCTGACAGCCAGCGCCCCCCGGCCAATCAGGTGAGAGAAGCGGCGAGATAGCCGCTGGGTCAGCAGAAAAGCACGAGGAACGTAAAACAGGAGTTTGGATAAACAGACAGAAGTTAGAATGGATTAATCTCATAACGGTGGCAGACTGAGATCTAATCCCTCGATCCATAAACCACCTTTGATGGAGCGCACATGCCCCCGAACACTTCACCTCTTGATAACACCAAACAAAGATCCCTTCACTGTATTCACTGGACAGTTAAAGCACTGCATGGCTCGAGTCCAACTGGATCTGGTTCCATTTATATATCGTCTGTACGGACTCCTGGCATCGCTCTTACTGTGGATTAGAAACTAATCAATTATGGCGATATTCAGATTCACAGGAAAGCTGTTGGCAAGATTGTATTTAGTTTTCATATTAAGATATTATATAATATGATATCATTGTGGATCATATTTTTTTTCTTTTTCTTGCACTGCTAGAATAACAGATTAAGACAAATGAGACGGATCAAGACACTTAATTTATCTCAAAATGAACAGCTATAGGCTATTATGCATTTGGACTTTCCAAATCTGTCTGTGGCTTTCGGCCCAAAGCCCATTGGTTCCTACTGAAGACTAACTCTTTTAAAATGGGTCACAAATATATTGATTAATTTGGGGAAAAGGCTAAATAATTTCCTTTAACAGCTGGGCATTGTAGTTTTTTAGCAAACATTACTCACACAGGAGTGAATGGTGTGTTTGTTGGTGACCATTTTCAGCTGTGGATTATTACACATTTTGGGCGTTAGTGCATATTTGTGGTAGTGGGTGTTTGTTTGTTTAATGGTGTGGCTCACTGGTGTGGTTTTATTAGATTTGGGACAACAATAGAGGTAATAGTACAGAGGAATGTGCTGTATAATTCTTTAGCTACACCACAAAGACTTTCTAGTAGGATCAATTTGTCAATATTAAGACAAATATTGAATATCACCAGACTTTATCCTTTAAGCTCGGCCCTCTAAAACTGCTGGCAGAACTTAACATCTCACCAGACTTGGATGAAGGACTCTGGCAAGTCAACACTCCACAAACGTCAGAAAAAACAGCCTCATTTCCACTTGGAAGTTAAAAATATACAGGGACTTTTTCAGTGCGCAACACAGCCGTGAAACTTATTAGGCACAGAGAGGATCCCATAAACTTGCAATGTAAAAATCAATAACCAAAGCTGCACTTAACAGTATGAGGTTTTCATATGACAGTAGAGTGATATGTTGTATTTCCTCGACCGCAAACCCTAAAAATATTTTTTTATAACAGTTGGAAAAGGATAATAAAGGCCCAGTTTCTTCCCTGCGTGTGTCTGCCAGGATAGAAAGTAGCTCTGACAGAGGCTGATGGTAAAATCAGATTCGGCTCGCAGGAGGTTAACTACTCATCTAGAGGGGGAACCGAGTTGTGTTACACTGACATTCACCAGCAGTGTGTGCACGGGCATGAGTGGATAGCATGATACCGTATGTGGTAGCATGTGAGTGTGTGTGAGTGTGTGTGTGTGTGTGTGTGTGCCCCAGGAGAGGAAACGCAGCACCTCTTCAGATGACAGAGTATGTGTGATTAATTAAAAGATGAGTGCGCGTGTGTGTGCGTGGATATAACACATACAGAGACACACACACACTTCGGAAGAGCATCACCGCCTTGACAAATAGAGAGAAAATGAAATATTTGCCGAAGAGAAAAATATGAAGGTTATCCCCCTGAATCATCTTTTATTTATTTCCAAATCAATAACAGCAGCAGGAACACCATGTAAGGAGTGTATCACTGTATCCCTGTAAGTAGTCCTTTGTGATACAAACACACACACACACACACACACACACACGCACCTCCATCTCCATCTCACACACACAAACATGCATTCAAGTTGAAATTCTTGCAAATACTTACACGCCCACTGGGGCATAACACAATGTCTTGCTACTTTCCACATAATGACATCTGAAACACAATCTCTTCATTCACTTCTAAAGAGCACTACACACTTTTACACATTTACACACACACACACACATGTGCACACAGACACATGTGCACACATGCAGCTCCAGCAGCCACATGATATGGTGGTTGTAAAATAACTGGGGCTGCAATTTGCTCAATCAATAGTCTAGGTCATGGGACACCCTCATCAATAATTAACGTGACTGCCTGATGGTCTAGTGGTCACATGCAGTCCCTCTTTTTTACTACATGTTAGTGGACAACCTGACCTGACCTTGGTGATTTTGTTACTATGCATCTTTTGAATGGGACTTATTGTCTAAAGGCCTTTTCTGTGTGATTAATTCGCACCTTAATATATATTTTTTTCGAACTGTGAATACAGAACGGCAATATTACACGGCAAAAAACAACCTATATTTTCAGGACAATGTTGATTTTTCGGAGCGTTTGCACTGTGAGTAAAGGCATCAACCAGTTGTGCCTATATTTCAGCCCAATCGCACAGCAGTTTGTGAAATAGTCAAAAATGAAATTTGATGTATTGATTTGTGTAAAAATTTTTTTGTGATGGTCAGCACAAAAGTAATTTGTATGTAATCCACGTAATTGCAAACCGGGAAGTATAAAGAGCGGCGAACGCCACGTAGAGAGGAGGTCGGGTTGGATGGCTGTGTTAAAAAACACAGGACTTTCGCCCAGGAGAAAAAAGTGCGTGTCCAAAGTCAAAGTTCATTTATTTGTCACGTAACTTCCATAATTAAGGTACAGCACTTGCGGAGTTATTTTAACCTGCAAACTGTGCTAAACCTAACTAAGTAGTTTTATTTTGAAAAGACCTGGAGCGAAAATTAACAAGTGCGTCACGTGTTGCTGGACATTCGTAGGAAAACACACAAAAAATAGGTTGTTGAAAGTCGAGCTGAGCGTCACGAAAAAAAGGAAATTTGCGTCCATGTACACAAATCAAATAGATTAAATTTTGTGACTATTTCACAAACTGCCGTGAGACATCGTTGGATTATACAACAACAACACAAAGGCTCCAAGGTCCGACATAGAACTTTAACGACAAACAAACGTTATTACTCCTTTAAACCTTGACGAAGGCAGCGCAGACCACCTCTTCTGTTTTTTCTTTACACAATAAAAGCCCTACGCATATAATATTCACAGGCGAGTATGCCGCATCTTCGTGTCTATTCGTTATGTCCCTGGTGTGTAAAGGTCTTAAATTGGTGATTCTAAAGCAATGATATTACACAACTGCATGTGGAATCTGTTTGTGATTGATAGCTTAAGCTGAATTATACAAAATGTTTTACATTCGCGGTCACTGTATGAAGAAATGAAATCCATTATATGTATTATAATCGCATTAAAAGCGTTGATGAGCTTTTAATAGAATATACCTTAATCATTAGAAAAATGTGACTGAAGATTACACCCAGCTTGTTATTTCTCACATGACTTGTGTCCTCTTGACCTTGACCTCGCTGGTTACTTGTAAATTGATTGGTGTCACACGGGGAAAGTGGGAAAGTACCTTTTTCCCTTGACCCCTATCTTTGTGTCAGCCTAACCCGAAGCTTCAGTTTGTTCTCCATCTCTCTTTCATTCTCTCTCTCACTCACTTCAAGGTTCAGTGTAGCTGCAGCCGGAGCAAAACGCCAACCCAACAATTGATTTCCTGTTTCCATACCACCTCCGCCTCTTTTCCTTTTCAATCCGACAACATCCCAATGACTTTCACTCCCTCTCTCCTCCCCTTCCATCTTCCTCCGTCTCCACCTCCGCCTGCCTTCATCCTGCCCACCCTCCTCCACTTCTTTTCTGTGGCTTTTGCCTTCTCTTTCTTTCCCCCCCATCCTTCTTTCCTTAATTGGAATAGCTCTCTTTGAAATGGAAAAGTTATTTACTTTGACAGCTCAGGCATTTGGCTGGCGGTCTTATCCGGAGCCACTTGTAATGTTACTGGAAACATGGCAACAGTAAACATCTCGCCCCCTGCCATGAAATCCCCCTTTGGGCCAACCAGTAACAAGCTACAGAAATCTGGAAAAGGTCAAAGTCTTTTATGAAACCATGGTGCATTTTGGTGGGAAATTTTCACTGCCTGATAATTGTGTTATTGTTTCAAAATAGTGCTTCATGGTATGACACAGGCACATAAATGAGAAAGTACATACAAATGCAAGCGTAGCTATATTTTCAACAATGCAGTTATGATGTCTTATTACCATCTATCTGAGTATCAGTGGAGAGTTTAAGTGTTGAGGATTTAAGGCTTATTTTCAAATGTCAAATACCCTGAATTTTGGCACAAATTATTAAATATCTGCAGCTACAATACATAAAATACTGTGAGCAAAATGACTTTCCTAAATCATGTAAGACTTAACCCAGAGATAGCTATAATAGCAGGCACAGGAAAAATAAAGAGACACTGATATAATGAAGGCTCCGGTTCTCTCTAACAGACAAAGTGATACAGACATCCATTATGCTGAATTACTATCAATTTGTTAAAGCTAATATGTCCGTAACCCGATAAAATGAACTCATTTTTTGTCAGAAATATAAATGAAAGCAATCATGAGAATTGATAGGTTGTGTCTTGGGGCAAATCGCTCCGCATTCCATCTCTCTTATGTTCAATTATTGCGTCATTTACCATGATAATCGCATTGGGAACATATTGGAGTTTATTCATATGTCAGTATGGTGAACCAATGTGCTGTTGTCTGAGAAGAGAAGTGATTCTGTACATCTGCAAGTTTCTAGAGCCAGTACCCATCAACTGGAGGACATATTAACTGTCCAAACTAAACTTTTTAAGTAATTCTGATGAGAGCTGCCAAAGCTAATCAGAATATAACAAAAGCCTGTAATGGGCTCTATGCTGATGACTTTATACTGTGGTTGTTTCAGTCTTGTGCTGGCAGTTAGAGGAGGGATCAGGTGGGATATAGCAGCAACATCAGCAGTATTTAGTGGTTTCTTTGTTGATTTGTTCGAGATCTGTATGTCTGTACAGTTCCCAGTAACTGCTCAAATGCATCACTCCTAACTGCACACTGTGTAGATAAAGGATGAATGATAAAGAAAACGTCTGTAATCTCAGACAAAACCTGCAGCGTTTCACAGAATTAGCTCATAACTGACAAATGAAAATGGAATTGCCTATTCAATATCTTGCATGCTTTTAGGAAATATAAAATGAATGCATATGGAGATTTTTTTAATTTCCGTTTCCATCCAAGAAAGCCAAAATCTATATAATGACATGGCTAAAAATGTAACAATAAGGTGACGTTTAAAGCCTCCTGTTTTATTCCAACACAATGTCTCGCTAAAACTAGCACTAAACCAGCTCTGTGGTAGGAACACAAGCAACAGTGCTTATCCAGCTTTCCCAGAGCTTCTAAAAATGGGCCACCGGATCAATTTCTGACCCTGATCAGTTCAGTTATATCACTGCCATGACCTCATAAGCTGCATTTTTAGCAGCCATAGAAACGAAGCAATTGGCTCCGTCGGCTGCAGTGATGTGGAGGGCCAGATTGGAGTTTGTGATGCTAACTGCAGGCTAATGGCCTGGAGAGACCCTGCTATTCAAGTCTGTTTATCTATACGCACTCAATGAGACTCTTCTGCTGCTGCCTAGATGCACTGTGTGTGTGTGTGTGTGTGTGTGTGTTTGACTGAGTCCAGAATACTAATCATCATACCACACAACCACCAGCACTTTCTGTCTGTGTGAAAGAAAGTTGTGTTGGTGTGTGTGAGCGTGCGTGCGTGCGTGCGTGCGTGCGT
>CAKALG010036423.1:0-15741 GCA_916700815.1 Helicolenus hilgendorfi | reverse complement strand
GGCTGGGGGGGAAAGGGGAAGGGGGAGGGTGTCAGTCAGGTTCGGGCTCAACCTGGTCTGGTCTGGTCTGTTGTGGTCTGGTGTGGTTCTCTGTATGCTTCAAGTCTGTGGTAAAAACAAAGAGAGTGCACAGAGCAGAAGAATCAAAAGAGGTGAAAACAAAGAAATAAGCCACCAGTAGCATGCGGGTACATTTTAACCACAGCTGCTGAGTTTGTTCTCCACCAAACTGCACGAGGCATGCAGACTTTAACTGAATATATCCGTGTACTGATTATTTATCCCACCCTCATTTACAAACTTATTTATATGAGGAGTTGTTTTGCATCTCTGAAATGTACTGTAAGAGCTATTCATGCGAGAGCTGAAAGTAAAAGGCTGCAACAACACAGACAACCAGTTTGTTTCCTTTGTGGTTTGCAGATATGGAAGTACACATCTAGCCTGTCTTCTATACAGTTGAGATAATTGTGGAGGACATAATAACAATAGTCCTTTTTCAACTGTATGGCAGGTCTTATGGTGTGGTCACACCAGAACTGGCAAGGTGAAATTTACATGCACGCCGCGGCGAAAGCAGGTGGTACAGGAATTGGTGTTGGCGTGGTTGCAAAAAACAAGCTGTAGGAGCTAGCAGGCTAACAACAGCAGTTTGTCGTTGTAAGTTGAGAATTACAAACCTTTTCGTCGATTACTTTATTGCCATTATTTATTATCAATGTCCTTTCATTTACTGCCAGCCATGCAGCAGCCCTCCCCTCTCTGCTGCTTGTGTTATCTCACCATGCAGCTGCATAAGCAAGTGTATAAACGGGCAGTATTTTGTAAGGGAGGGGTACATCCTCTTAACGTGGGCACACACTGAAGGTCAAAAAAGCTAATTCATCACTGCCCCCTCTTCACTGAAATGGGGAGTGGACTTCAGTTGCAAGGTCGCCTATGGACTGCAGATGCAACTGCTCACTTTAGTACAGTGTGAATGAAACTGAAACTACTTTGGGTTTTCAATAATACTCTTACCTCCACATGAAAGTCCTACTCAACAATAGCAACAGCTTTGTTTGTCACACAAATAGTTTCTGTATCTTCAAAAGGAACACATCATGGGAACCACTGTCCCAGTGCGTCTAAAAGTGCAGAACTGTTGCCTCCAGGCATCCCTCTGTTTACTGATAACTGCTGGATGGGAGACTCAGCCTTCTGTTTCCATCCCCAGAGCTGGACCTAAAGTCAACACAAGCGCTGGGCCGAGCCAGTCTATCGTAATCTTTCCTCCTCTGTCCCTCTTATCCACTTCTGCTTTCACAGACTTAAGACCTAAATATACTGATGCTCTGGGGCCTGTATGATGAAGCAAGATTAGTGGGTTAGCCAGCTATCTATGCAGGCTGTTCTCATACACTGTCTGTAGCTATAGCTACCTATGAGATGGAGATCAGGGTGGGTGGATGGGTCAAAAAATACCGGACTTTCGCTCAGGAGACCGGTGTTCGTACCCCGTGTGAAACCAGAAGTCAACGTTGATTTATATGTCACATAACTAACGTACTTAAGTGACGCCACTTCCGGAGTTATTTTAACCCAAACCACAACCTTTTCCGAAGCCTAACTAAGTAGTTTTGTTGCCTAAACCTACGCAAGTCGATCTTTTCCAAAGCCTAACTTAGTAGTTTTGTTGCCTAAACCTAACCAAGTCGATCTTTTCCGAAGCCTAACTAAGTAGTTTTGTTGCCTAAACCTACGTAAGTCGATCTTTTCCGAAGCCTAACTAAGTAGTTTTGTTGCCTAAACCTACCCAAGTCGATCTTTTCCAAAGCCTAACTAAGTAGTTTTGTTGCCTAAACCTACCCAAGTCGATCTTTTCCAAAGCCTAACTAAGTAGTTTTGTTGCCTAAACCTACGTAAGTCGATCTTTTCCGAAGCCTAACTAAGTAGTTTTGTTGCCTAAACCTACCCAAGTCGATCTTTTCCGAAGCCTAACTAAGTAGTTTTGTTGCCTAAACCTACCCAAGTCGATCTTTTCCAAAGCCTAACTTAGTAGTTTTCTTGCCTAAACTTAAGGAAGTTGTTTCCTGTGAAGACAGAAGTTTATTTTGAAAAGACTGTACGCATGTAACAAGCGGAAATTGACAGGTGTTGCTGAACATTCTTAGGAAAACGAATGAAAAGGGAGGAATAACTATTTCGTAAGATATCATACAAGCCATTGTATGAGAATACGCTAATCTTTGGGCTTGACTTAGAGATCATTTTTTGAAGTTGATGCACTTACTGAAAGTCAGGTTTAGACTGGTGAGTTTTAATATCTGGATTTATTAGGACTATGCCCGTCTCGCTGCTGTTCATTTTCTGAAAGCTTTTAAGATCAATTACTTGAAATTTAGGCTATAAATGCTGTCACATTGAGTCCAAATGCAATTTCAATAAAATCACCCGCTGTTTAAGGGTACATACATGGTATTATTAACATTTAATAATATTGCAATCTTCCCCACTGTGGGACTGATAAAGGATATCTCATCTTATCTTATCTTATCTTAACATGATTCAAATTGAAATGTGTTTCTGTTTATCACTGTGAAACATGTCTGAAGTATTTAAGTTGAAAGCTTTTAGAATACAAAATACTGCAAATGGCATCTTAGAGTGCAAATGATAGCATATATGCTTGATCTGTGTTACGATTAAGAGGGGGTCCTTGGAAAATGTTCTCCCTGTTAGGGGTCCCTGGCCCCAAAATGTTTGAGAACCCTTGTTCTAAAGGATCCCGACCATGGATGTATTTAGAGAGCTGGATGCAGCGCTGCAGCTCAGCCTTGCTGCCAATCTGTCATTGTATAAAAATACATACATGATAAAATCACTTTTAACTACCATGATAATCAAGCCAGAGATAGAAGACACATATTTTCAAATGTGTTCACTCTGGGTTTAAAACAGGGAAACAAACAGAGAGTGCAGGAAAAGCTCTGGCAGTGCACTCGTTAATGAGTCAATTAATCACTATGGGGAAGCCAGCCCAGGCCAGAAATCCTCGCTGCCATGCAGCAGACAGTCTCCCCAGTCAGTCCCTGTGAAAGGACTTTATTCAAGTAGACATCACCTGTTGTGTGCATAGATGAGAGAGTAAGTGGACCGTTCAGTTAAGTATTATAGAAACTGTTGCATGGTTGCGTTATTTATTAATCTGATGGCTACTTCATGGATTAATCTATTAATCATTCAGTCCATGAAATGTCAGAAAATAGTAAAAATGCTTCCCGGAGCCCGAGGTGACGTCTTCAAATGTCTTGTTTTTCCTCACCAACAGTCCAAAACCCAAAGATATTCAGTTTACACTTATGTAAAACAGCACCAAAGAATGACTTTAATGATTAATCAACTATGAAAATACTTGCTGGTTATTGTTCGGTCGATGGACTAATTGATTAATCGACTAAAGGTTTCAGCTCTGATATGAAGTAAGAAAACAGTGTTGTTGATACTGTTCTTGTTGTAAAGGCCAAGGCGGGGCAACTGGTACTGGATGAATCTCTAAATATTTGTCTGCATTTAAATGACTTACAGGATGCTCTTTGTCCAATTAACATACCGAACCAGCAAGTCCATTAGCAGAGCATACAGCAGCTCTCGGGCTACCCAGTAGCTGCCGGTAGTTGTTGAGAGAGTAAGCTTCTTAAGAAATTCGGTGTGTACTCCAATCCCTGCCCCCATTATTTGTCGGAAAGCACCAACATTTCTGAACCCGACTGCCTCCCCGCATTCGTTCAGAGAGCATCCGATTTGCTCTGCGTACATCAGGCTTAACCTTAACTTCATTTTCACTTCACTTCCACCCTCCCCTCATTCTCTGCTTGTTTGTCGTTCTCTCACTTTCCCGCACCACCGACACATGGACTGATCTTTGGGCCCTTCGCTGCTTTTTGCATAGCAAATAATTGAGAGTCTGCATGGAGACATGACCCCTGCAGTGAACAGCTGACACACAATCCTACACCAATCCCACGCCTCCGAGGCCAGGGGGACGACATCACTTCCTCTCGCTGGGTGCTGACTGACTCAAATGAACTTCTCACCCCTGAGCCGAAAGCTCGGTCCCCCTGTGTACACATTACTTTGCATAGAGACAGGAAGTGGCAGCAAACATATCGACACACACTACGAGCACAACAGTGATTGTAAAAGCAACACCTTTACAAACACCGAAGCGCATGCAAGACCACAAGTCTATGCACATTAATATGCATCTGCATTATACACACACTTCATGACCAACAGTATATCTGGAAGCCCAGCCTCCTGTGCTTCCTTCCAGGGCAGCTGTGTCTGGTGTCACTTGTAGCAGAAGCAGAATGAGGAAACATACGGCCTGAACACAACAGTAACGCCAGCAGCATTGATCCACACTCTTTGCTATCACAGTAGGTAACAGAAAGCCTGTGTGTGTACAAACATGCACAAAACAAGTCACAACGCTCCTCACCTCTCCAGGCAAAGCGGCACTGAATATGTTCCAGTAGCAGACTTTAATATAATCCAACTCAATGCTTAGTAGCTGACACAGGCTGTGATGTAGAGCCGGATATTTATGACCGAGCCTGACAGGCCCCAAAAGACTCAAGCTGAATGTCTCTCTCAGGCTTCGGTCAGACTTAGCTCAGTGATGAACACTGCCGGCATTATTAGATATTTTCTTTTTGCCCTTATACTTTAAGGATTTTTCTTGGTTTAGGGTCACAACAGTTTAACCTGTGGGCTTAGGTCAGGGTTCAAAATTTCAGATTTTCTTATATTATATCTTAGTCTTTACAAGACTTTAAAGGTTTTCTTTTTTCCTTTATGGCTATGACGAATGGAAAAAAATCGTATACATAGTAAAGGTAGGGGGAAAAAATATCGATTCAGCATAGTATCACAATATTTTTGCTTGGCAATATTGTATGCGATCTTTTATTTTATAAACTATTCGGCTGCTTTTCTGTCTTTTAAAAGGTTGTAGCGGGCTCAGTCTTAAAGCTAGAGTGACGATATCATCGATTGGTACCAACCAGGTCATGTTAGCTTGAGAAGAACGCTAAAGAATGCGTAGGGCTGCACAATTAATCAAATCAAGATTTTTATCGAAATCGCAATATGGCCTACTGCAATTTTCAAATCTCAGGAGGTGCAATATTTGTTAAAGGTGATAATTTAATTTTAAATGAATTATTGTGGTGCTGCAGAGATGTCCTGGCCTATACATGATAATCTACAGACTTAAAAAAACATCTTTATTTGGTACAGATCCCTGCAAAGATCACACCATAATACATTTATTATGGCCATTTTCAAAGGGGGTCCCTTGACCTCTGACCTCAAGATATGTGAAGGAAAACTCTGAGATGAACAGAGTAAAAACTGTATCTTATTAGATAAAACAGAACACAATTTGCAGTTGAAAAAAATATAATAAATCGCAATATACCACAATATATCTTATTGCAATACTAAGCATATCGCAAAATGTTTAAAATCACAATAAATATTGTGACTTGTATCGTGATATCGTATCGCGTGGCCACTGGTGATTCCCACCCCTAATACTGAGAGTAATGTTCGCTAAAGAAAGACAGATAAACTGAAGAAGGCAGAAGTTGCTAAACAGGACAGAATTTTTGCAGCATCATGTTTACATCTCAGAAGTGCATAGGGGATAGACCATTTTAGTTAAGTCTGAAACAAAGCCCGGGCTTTCACCCATCCAGTCCAGGTAACAAAACACTACCCTCACTCTCAGTAATACGATTGACTTGATTATGCTGTTATGATGTACTGTGGCTGCATCCCTCTCGACTGCTGCAACTCACATGTTGGATATATCCAATGTCTTCTTACACAATTTACCTTTGTTCTTTATAGCATCCCTTGACAACTAACTTTGACAAGTGGGGTCACAATGCAATCTCTCTACAAATGTGCGGTTTCCTGTGTCAGGTTCACACATGCGGCTGTTTTACCATGAGCTCAAAATGGACTCGGACAACAGCTCTGTCTTCTTTGCAGCATCAGCTGGGGACGCAGTATTATCTGATAGATAGAATAAAATGTGTTTCGCCGTGCCTATATGAGCGGTTTAATGAATCAATCAAGTGGCAGAAAGAAAACTGAATACAAACTTGATAATGACACGCTTTACAATTCATTAGTTGTCATTTATCAAGTAAAAATAACAATTAATATTCATATCTTATTTTCAACAACCAACTACTGCATGTTCGCTCTCCTCTCTGTTAGTTCAGGTCTGAACAAAAATAGTCTACTGGTGACTGCGATCGTAGCTCCACTATCATGCAAACAGCTCACATTCTCCGCCTCAAAACATTGGACGTGATCCAAGTAGGCCAATCAGCAGTGTCTTATCTGGAGTTACCTACTGATACCAGTCCGCCCCTGATTCCTTAGGAGATAACAAGCAGGAGATGCCAGACTGTTTGCTAAATGTGAGCGAAGCTCAGAAAGCATCATTAAAAGGTCATCAATCCACAATTCCTAAATGTGTGTGTACAGACACACAGAATATGGATGCTCACTCAGAGACAATTGTGCTTAAAGGTTGGGACTTTTAACAATTCATATATAGCCATTTTTGTAGATTGGTGACAGTAGGGCTAGCAAATCAATATTATTGACTATGTGTCAATTGTGGTTTGAGTTTCAATGGAATCGTGGTATATGATCACAGCATCACCATCATCTTTCATCATTTTACAGTGAAAAATGTTTAAATTAGTATCACGATAAGCATATGAAAACTGTTCTGATATATGAGCCGTTTTCCTCTCTTCTATAAGGCAAAACTCCTGATTTCAGTCAGATCACCCTGCCCATGAATAAATAGATATCACAGGATGGGTTTATGGTTAAAAGTTATGGTTATAGAGACCAGCTCACTCAGTCACCAAGATGCACTTCGAGTGCAAATTCCTTCTTCAGTTCACTAGGCAACCCTTGCACCAGAGTACAGCACTGTAAACAGCTCTTAAGACAGCAAATTCATTGCTGCTATCTGGCTATTCAGGCTACATTCAAGTGTGTATTTAAAAAACACATGCTAAACAGAATTTAATGGGTTATATAACATACATATATAAGTATATGTAGGTATTCTTTACTTCAGATAGTCCATAGCAGCTCTGTAACACACACCTACAGAATCATTACTGTAAGCCAGCGGGTCCTAAATTGAGGGGCAGCTCCCCTTGGGGAGACACAGAGCCATACCAGAGGAAAAAGCTTGGAGTGAACCTTTTTCACAGCAGACATTTTGACGTGTAAAAGGAAGGCGTAACTAATACCACTGTTAATTGCGGCGCTGCATTGCAATCATTTCTGAAACGTAGCCATCGTTATGTTTTTAGCCCCACCTGTGCTTTTCCTGCTACGACAGGTCAAAATGTCTGCTGTGAACAAGGTCAATGAATCTGTTTATTTGGGAACGACACAGAGTTAAGTACAGCTAAAGGGTAACTTCTGTATGGATCCTATTTTCCCATGTTTTTGTGTCTAAGTGACTAATGAGGACAACCATTTTTGACATTGGTCCAGTGTTGTGGCAGTGACAGCAGCCGCTAAACGGGATGCAATGTAATCTCTCAGGGCAATTCCTCACCGTCAATTTACGTGCACTAAAAGTGCTTGTTTTTGCTACTGACAGGATCAGATTGTTATCATAAGTGTCTGACAACATTATGGAAAGGACCCTAGAGAGACATTAAACATTTTCCTTCACCTTTCGCTCGATCTGGTCTGTTTGTTATTGTGGCTAACTAAGTCTCGCTAGGAGAAGTCTCGCTAGGAGAACTCTCGCTAGGAGAAGTCTTGTTCTGAAATCTCGCATCGCATCCACATTGTCAAAATCATCTAAATATTCCGCCATGACATTGAAAATTTTTGACATAACACTAAGCTACACTTTCTGTACTCCAACACAACAAACTCTGACAACAACATGCACTCTTCTCTCCAACTCTTACTCACGTTTCTACCGTTTTATTACGCTAACAAGTCACATGAAAGTTACCTTTTAAAATAAAAGAAAAGCTTTACTGGTGATGCTCATCAAGGAAACACATCAGTCAAATCTAAATGACAAAGTCTATGAAGAAGTCTTGATCTCAAGTCCACTGTCAATAAAGCAGGGGAGCTTTGTGTGTGAACAAGTTTGGGCATTTAACTTTCCCTTTTGAATGTGAATGAAAAACATTTGCGAAAAGGAACACAGTTCATGTTATATGTAAGACATAAGATTCAACATGGCTCATTGGACATGGATCCTCTGCTTTAACCACATAAGCACATGGTTCCAAATTAATTATGATGATGATGATAATAATAATAACAACAATAACAGCAACAACAAAGAACAATTAAACACTTGGGAAAATGGATTTTAAAAGATCAGAAGAAACACATCACCAGCACTCACAGATAAAAGGTCTTTCTTAGTTTATTCATTTAGCGCATCAGCGCTGATGATGGCTTATAGCTGAAACGTGTTTGTTTGTTTGCCTAGAATAAACTCAGAAAGACCCTTTATCTGTGAGTGCTGGTGATTAGTTTCTTCTGATCTTACCACTACCTGGCACCCGAAACTGTTCAAGATTAGGAGACATGCTCGCTGCTACTTTCTATTTTGAAATTTAAAAGATACCTTGAATTTGATGCATATGATGTGACATATGTACCAGCCCCTGTGTTCATGGTATAGTCTACAAATGTTTTCTTTATCCTACACTGTTACATAGCAATAGTAATGGATGACCAGCTCTAGTACAAACACTGCAACTGCTGATGAAATCACGATGAGCTTTGCAGTTTCCTGTAACCTCATATAAACAACCACAATGCCAGCAGAAAAACCACACATAACACTACACAAAAAGGTATGAAACAGTAGAAAAAAATACAAATATATAAGTATCTTAACTCAAAGAACATTGAAAATTACATCCATGCATCTCTTTGTGATGGATTCACTTGTTTTGAAGTGGCACAGTCAGAGTGCACACGTGTCTACATCTCAACATAGATAGATAGATAGATAGATAGATAGATAGATAGATAGATAGATAGTAACTTGATTGATCCCGAGGGAAATTCAAGTTTCCAGCATCACAGTTCCATAGTGCAAAACATGTAAGTAAAAAGGCAGTAAAAAAGTTAGTAGTGCAAAGCACAAAATACAAAAAAATATACCTGATATAAAAATACAAGGAGATGAAGAAAACTGTTAAAACTGACTATCATCATCATCACCATCTAACAGGCAGATAAAACATTTCAAATCACCTATTACAAGCATCAATAAATTCATAAATGTCACCAGTATCTCCACAGTCTCTGCACTCATTACAGATCCTCAGCAAAGCAAAACAAACCTCAATCTAACCCCACTGTGCCAACACCCACGTAATCCACTAATCTCATTGGTCGAGCGAAGATGAAGTCCCGCCCCCAGACGTGCCTGAATGGCCGCGACGACTGTCAATCCCCTGGAAACTGCTACATAATAAACAGCCTGTTTCACTCTAGGTTGAGGCAGAAGATAAACAAGTTGGAGGCCTAACATGCCTGTGGCCTAGATAGCTCTATTTAAAAGATATTTAAAGTAAAATACACCACCTAGCATAAAACCCCAACACAACACGGAATTATACACTATTCCCTGACATGTGTTAGTATTTATACGTAAGAATAAACACCAAAATCACAATCAAAACGTGTATGTGCCAGAGTCGCTTGATAAAACTACACATTAAGTCGTAAAGGTGAAAATCCAAACTAATCTATCACCCCAGAGAAAAAGTAATTTAACATATCTCATTAGTGGAGACCTAACTCTAATTCGGCTGTATTATTTAACTTAAATCACATGTAAATCTCTGTCTGTGTCGAGCTTTATCCAGCAGCATTGTGTGTGTCTTGTGTTGGGGGGCGTGTACCTGCAAAAAGTCACTGTTGTGGCACACTGAGGCTTTTTTAAACCATAAACACAGTTAAATTATGCTCTACTAAACATACAGGTTACATGTTGAACAGCTGTGAGTATATTCTAAGAGGTGTAGCATGTTTTTGGGATAGTTTAAAAGTAAAGTACACGCCGTTCTTCTTACATAAGAAGTGCAGGTTAGCTATAGCTTCATTTCTGCACACTTCCTGCAAGAGAGCTCCATAAAGCTGCAATGCAACAACAACAAGAGACACGTTGCCCCCCAAAAACTGTGTGTTTTCTGATGCATATCTTATTTCCCTTTCACCCCGCAGCAGCTCAGTATGGCCTCCAGTCCGCCCCCTTCCTCATCCCACAGCTGAAGCCCGACACACAACAACAACCTGCCCGCTAGCTTCACAGCTAATCCTCCTCCGCGTCTCCACCAGCAAAGTTCACCCCAAAATACGGCTCAATAACTCACTTTCAGGACGCCCTCGCATACGTCTCACTTCTTCTGTCGGACCTCGTGTATGTGGAGATAATAAGACCCCTCTTTTCAATGGAGTCCACACGCTGGTACTGTTACAGCTCCTCTCCTCTCTCTCGGGTTTGTTTTGTTTTTCTTCTTCCTGACGGGTTCCTGGAAAGCGCGTGACTGCCCGACCACGTGGTGCGCCGCTGGGCCAATAGGAGCAGAGTCCGAAAAGCTCGGTAACATTTCACCATTTTCACTATGTACTGTAATATACTGTTATAGAAAGAAATACTGAGGTAGTGACTCCAATTTACAGTATGATTTTTCATATTTTATTGAGTTAGCTATTCAGTTATGTTTTCTGTAAATTATTTCTGCAATAAGGTAAAATATCTTGGACATTTTATTACTGAAGACGTGACAGATGATGATATTTATAGGCAATGCCGCAAGTTGTATGCACAAGCAAACATTCTCCTATGGAAGTTTAGTATGTGTTCAGATATAGGGAAGATAGTGGAGCGAAAACATCAATTTTTCAGTCAAATCGTGCAAATAGTGATACAAACACCAAATTTGGCATGATGATTGCCGAGGGGGTCACTAAGCAAATATAAACCATTGGCCACTCGAACATCCAAGCCAAATTGACCTGCTGATGATTTATCTCATAGAAATTAATCTACTTGGTGTCAAATTATATGTTTTCTAGCACGCTGGGTCTAATTTTGATAGTTTTAATTATTTTTAACTGCAATATGGCGGCCATTTTTCAAGATGACTGTCAAATCTACTTGCGGAGAATGTTTTTCTTAAAGAAATGCATGTACTTAGTCAATTTTAATGATTGTGATGTAGAATTGTATGTTTTCTGGTATGCTTGATCTAATTTTTACAGCTTTAACATCCTCCAATTTTTACTTTTTGGCTGTCCGGTGAGTCTTTGCTTCGTGTTGTTTGCATAGCTCAATTGGCTTGTAGTAATATTTTAAGTATTTATCACCAACAATGTGTTAATTTTAGAGGCTCTAATGTATTTTTTCTTGTATTTTGGGTTTGTGGCAGCTTTATACTTTGATCAATTCACAAAATGAGTCCGACTTATAGCTGAGTTTGTGCTGATGAATGCATAGAAGGTCAGTAAATATTAACCAAAATGAACCTCCAGAGGGTTAACGCATAACACATCATGTTAATGTTGAATGGAAAAATATGTTTCATTTCAGTAGAAGCTCACAAATTCCCCAGAACTCACACACACAAATACACACACACACACACACACACACACACATATTTAATCCCATTCTCTTCTTCTATCTGTTGAACCCTGCACTCTGTTTCAATCTTGTTTATTTGCCAGCAATTGCTCTTCTTCACCGCTGGTGCCTTGCTTTGTTTCTTTGCTGGTTTGCCACCTTTAAATCAATGGAAAAGTTTTAAGCTACTTTTGGTACTTAACGTATATTTTAATAATAATACTTTCAATACTTTACTATTTTTGTCATTTTAGCACAGTAAGTAATAGTTTGAATGCAGGACTTTTACTTGTAACAGAGTATTTTTACACTGTGGTATTGCTACTTTTACTAAAAGGTAGTGTTTAGGATTTGGCGGCATCTAGTGGTGTGGTTGCAGATTGCAACCAACTGAGTACCACTCTTCTCACTCCTCCCTTTTCAAGACTGTGGTAACGTGAGCACCCAAGTGCAAAACCGTGATAACACCGGTCGCCTCGCTGAGATGCCATCCTTACCATAATAACACTGCTTTAGGAGCCAATGTTTGGTTTGTCCGTTCTGGGCTACTGTAGAAACATGGCGGAGGAACATGGCGGACTCCATGAAGAGGACCCGCTACCTATTTAGATATGAAGGACTCATTTTAAACTGACAAAAACACATCAATTCTTAGTTTCAGGTGATTATACACTAAAGAAAACATAGCTCTGGATTTTATTTCTGCTAATAGATCCCCCGAAATGTTACACACTGTTCCTTTAAGATCTGAATGCTTCTTACACCACTGCAGTAGTTTGACTGGGGTGACTGTGTGATAGCTCATCAACAACATACAGTAGAGGGATTTAAGGCAAAGGAGCAAAAGTGACCCATGTTGCACCAGATTGAATCATATGTTTGACTCCTGGGGCACTTTGCTTCAAATGTTCCCTTTCGGTTCTATTATCAGCGTTGTGATTGTGCTCTTGCTGCTGGGAAGCCAAGAAGGAGGAGACACAGGGCCCATTATACACCACATTATAGTAAACAGACTACTTTGGAGAAGAGGATAAGCTTTGTTGTAGGCCTCTGGATGGCTTCCACTTCCTTGAAAGTTTTACATTCTTGACTATGAACACAGTACAGCATCGTCCCGGAACTGCTCCTTTTCAAACACTTCACAAAAGGTCTGCTGGAAAATACTGAATATAGTTTATAGTGTTTAAATCATTAGATGATGAAACAATCTTTCTCTCGGTCTCAATACTAAGCAGGTTTGGGTCCGTGATCAGGACATGAAATAGGTGGTGATCTAGAGGAAAGGGCATAAAGACTTAAATAAATCATTTTGTGTGTTAATTAGGGAGATTTAGGATCTCATAATTGGAGCTCAGTATGAAAACTTCCATCACAGTGACAAAGCTGCAGCATGTTGTCCATTAAATGAATGTGATTTATAAATCGGTAAACTAACATTTTTCAGTCAACCCCCAACAGTTGACGTCCTGGTAGTGACATATCACTTCATAACTTTCCTTTTTCTTCCCATTCCAGTGGAAGAAAATTAAACTTCAAATGACTGAACACGGCAGCGTGAAATCAAGCAGGGAAATAGATTTTGTTAAGTCAGTTTTCTTCTGTGTAATTATTACTAGACAGGGAGTAAAACCAGAATGCCCAGAGTCAATCAGAGTGAGTCTTTAGTGCTTTTAAAAAACAAAAAAATCATAGTAAACTGTCCAATTCTTTAATTTGATCAACAGTCAGAATAGATCACATCATTCATTATAAACAGCTGCATTGTTTGGTTTATCAGGCAGATAAAATATGTGCATACATGCTGTACAGTACTTAGCAGAAAGTTACGTTTGTAAAGAAACAGTGATTAGATGTGAACAGTCTAGGGCTGCCCCCTCTTAAGTCGATTAATCGGTCATTAAAGTCTAAGACTAAGATTTCTTCAGTCGATTAGTTGTTTTTTTATGCTCATTTCATGCTGAATGACTTATTTCCAATAAACTTATGAGCACATCTCTGGTGAACACGAGATTTAAAGTGGTACTTTTGGGTGATTCTTTGTGGAGAAAATCAATTTTACAGCTCTAGTCGACAAAGAAGAAAGAATTTCTTTGGTGGAGGACAGCCCTAGGACAGACACACAATCCGTTGTTTGACAAAATAATCTTAACTCAAGGTCTCCCTACTCACTTAACTTTTAATCACATCTCATGAACTTCATCAGTGGATGGAGTTAGCTCAGTTTGTCAGTCCATGAGGACTCGGAGATGCTCTGCAAAAACCTAGTAAGTGGACCTTGAATTGGCATTGTTTTGTCAATCCATAAGATGGTTACTCATTGTGTGTATTCTTTTTACAGCATATTATAACAGGTACTAATGCTACAAATATTTGACTGTTGTATGTACAGAAGCTGCTGCTGAGTGAAAACCCTGAATTAAAAAAAAAAAAGGTAGTCTTCATTTCAGATTGACCACCATAATGTCTGATGCCATCGTGGCGTTTTGAAACAATTCCATCAGATTTAAAGGGTTGTGTTGTTTTCTCATCATATGACACAATCACATTATCCGTCAACTGACGCCTTTTGGAGTCACAAGGTTTTCAGTTGACAAATTTAGAAATCCACTTCACTCCATATCCACTGTTATATATTAGAAATGAATAAAACAAGGTATTTCTCACAGTCTTGTGAGGATAATCAAGTCAGTGTTTTCTTATCATATCATACCATCTTTTTGGCACTCGCCATTTCTGCAAGCAAATGTCCAACTCCATCTTTTATGTGTGTTTTTCCAAGATTACAGCGCTTATTAAAAATGCAGGATCTCAATAAAGCTTTAGGGCTCGAGAGAAAAGGGGGGAGAAGTGTCATCACCACCACCACCACCACCACCACCACCAGCTCCACATGTCTGTCCCCTGCTTTCATTTTGTCCAGTGTGAAAGCTTGTTGGCTCTGTTCCCCGAAAAAAATTCTTTCCGCTGGATTACGCAACAAAAGCAGCAGGAAGGGGAGATAATGAAATAGTCTGATGAAAGGGGCAACAGAGCACAGCACCAGTGGCCACTTCCATGAGTCACTGAATAATGATTTTATTAATTTACAAAATCCTACTGAGATTACTTTAATGAGATCTTCTTGGTGCAGCAAGTCCATTAACAGTCCTTAACTGTAACAGCAGTGCTGCGGTTGTTTTTGATTATTTGACAGAGGGCTGGTTTATGTGCCTAAAGGTGGTTAAATTAGTGATCCGTCTCATATCTCACAGCTGTTACAGCGCACACGCAAAGCAGCTGTTTAAAAGAGTCTCATTCATGCTCTCAATCTTGATTCCACAAGTGTTTTCAGGGTAATTTATTTACACAGGGCAGCACCAGTGACCTGAGGCTGGTGCTCATATTAACTGGTGTTCACTCACACCTCCAGCAACTCAATAAAACAGTGTCTCCTAACAGACCGCTCACTTCCGGCTGAGATAAATATTAGCTGGTGTTTTCCACGGTTGCTTGGTTTCCTTATTTCTTGGCAAAGAAAAGCTGCCTGTAGTTGAATTTTTTGGATGAAACCACTCACCAGCATCAGCAGTCAATCCCCAACCAATACTGAAAAATGTCTTGTATATCTGCAATGTCTCTGGCATAGAGAACGAGACGCAAAATCAAACTGGCCTTTGGACAGTAGCGCAGGACCGCGGTCGTCTATAGTGGTGCCATTAAAATAAGCTTTAGCCTTGACTTTGATGCTTACTTGTTTTTCTGATGCATGTTTAAGTTTGTTTAGGATAAGGCAGGGTTAGATTATGTTCAACATATTCATCATTGATTCAGTGTATTAGATGTATGTAGTAGTGTAGCAGCCACTGGAGTCTTCTCCCTGTAATATTTAGTACCTAATACAGCTTTGTGATGCTACAAGGCTTTCAGATGACCAGGTCATAGTTCAGTCTTGATCCTGTGCATCAGATCTTTCTGGTCCACCATGTCCGTCTGTCTGTTCCAGCGGTGGTACGCCAGGAGGGCGATGTTCTTGGCCGCCACTGAGCTCATCTCCATGG
>CAKALG010036406.1:0-10577 GCA_916700815.1 Helicolenus hilgendorfi | reverse complement strand
TTAGTTTCTTCGTTCTAAAACGGTGGGACAGACATCTGTGTCATAATTTCTGTTCCTAGGAGCTCAACCCACAATCCGGTCAGCCCACAATCGAATCACTGGTCTCTGAAGCCAGTGCCATGTGAAACCACTGCCAAGCAGCCCTGAAAGACTGGTTAGTTAATAGAGATGCTACATGAATTTGAATTAAAGAGAGAGAGACAGAAAAGGGGATATTTATTTGACATATTTGAGGAAAATATTTCAGTCAGCTATAGAGAAATAGGAAGATGACTACTTTGTCTCATGTTTTACTTCCTTTCTTTGGACATCCCAGAGATGTTCTCACCTTAGTCAAAGCCCTCATTGAATACTTGACGTTACAGAAATGATAAACACTTCAATGGAAATCTAAGCAGCTTTTGCTCTTAGTAAGAAGCCCAACATTTTCAAAGATGAACAGTTTTCAACTCATCCTGGTAATGACAAATGGGAGAATGACTTTGTTCAAACAAAGTACATTAACATTATGGGCTGTCAATCGATTAAAATGTTTAATTGCCAGTAATCGCATGATTGTCCATCAATAATCACGATTAATAGCGACTTAATTGTACATTTTTTTATCTTAAAGGGAGATTTTTTAAGTATTTAATACTCTTATCAACATGGGAGTGGGCAAATGTGCTGCTTTATGCATATATTTATTATTGGAACTCAATTAACAACACAAAACAATGACAAATATTGTACTATGGTACCCATAGAACCCATTTTCATTCACATATCTTGAGGTCAGAGGTCAAAAGACCCCTATGAAAACGTGGCATGCCATTTTTTCCTCGCCAAAATTTAGCATAAGTTTATTTAGCCTCCTTCTTGACAAGCTAGTATGACATGGTTCTCATCATCTTGTCAGTATCATAGAGCTGTAAAGGAGATTAAGAAGCAGGACAAATGGACGGCTGGAGACAGCGCTTCACAAACACAAAATGTCGAAGTGTCCTCAGGCAAAGGCAACACACCGCTGAATAATAAATGTTGGTTCTATTCCCCCGTCCAGGTGACGGATTGAATTTTGCATTCGGGGGTTCGCTCTAAGCTCGTCTCCAGCCTGCTAATCCTATTAATAGCAGTGATGATCACCCTCAGAAGGCTCCGTCTATCTCCTCGGTGTTTGCCAGAGACTGCTGGTTTGACAGGTCATCTACACCAATTAACTCCAGCATGAAACGCTGTCAACAAGTGCAGAGGTTTCACAACTCTGGGCTTTGACACGACACCGCAGCTACCGGTATAAATATCCAGACAGAGCAGTGATTATCGCATTCACAAGTGGGTCTGTGTGCTTTGGAGGGTGTCATTGTTTCCGCATCGGGAATATTCAAAGACAAAACGGTAGAGGACTCCCGCCTCTGATATCAGTTATGAAAATGGTAAGATATTGTACTACAAATTAAAGAAGTGATGGTTTGAATTACAGACCCTTCATGCAATAATAATTGTTCCTGGAGAGTCCCTTCTGCTCTAATGCGGGCCCCCTACCTCTTCTAATCATTTCTCCACTCCGATCATCACAAAGGACAGACCGGGCCATTAAACAGGATAAAGTGCCGGGTCGTTCATTCCCCTTAAGGGCTTTTATGTAAATTAGCAATGAACACTCTCCACATCACAACAGACAGAGCACAACAACGACGGAGGCCGCTGTCGCTACCTGTCGGACAGCTCCGGTTACCAATCAGTGACCTGGGAAATAGACGTTGTGGCGGAGGGAGGAGGGAGACGGAGGACCGGGTGACGCACAGAGCAATAATGTAAGACCCAAACGAATGAGGGCGCTTGGAGCTGCTGACAATACTTTCACATCAGATCTCTTGACGGTGGATAAGCAGGGTTTTGGTTGCTTTACTCCACTTTGTCCTTTTTGTATGTGACACCCTGCACCCAGTTTACTTTTCAGTGAAAAACAGCGTCATTTCTCAACAGAAAAGAAAGTTGACGTCTCTCTCTGTCTGATTAAGTATCATTCATAATAGTAGGTTCAATTGGCGTTCACAAAAGGACCAATTCCAGCTAAACGCTCCACCCAACACAACCTTTGGCAGTTTGTGAGATAGTCACGAAATTTTATCTATGTGCCACGAATGACCCACACATCCACCCCGACGTCCTCTCTACGCTGCACTCTTTATACTTCCAGGTTCACAATTACGTGGATTGCATACAAATTGATTTTGTGCTGAACATCACCAAAAAATGTGAAATTTGTGCATACATTGAGAGCGTTCTCATTTAAAACACCTGCCTGCTGCAGCTGAAAACGATGCTATGAGAGCGGTGAGAGTGAACCAAAACAGTTAAAGTGGCAGATGGTAAACAGGATACAAATCTCACACTTACTCCTGTAAGACGGAGCCCAGGGCCTTTTTGACACAACTTCTAACATGCACCATTTAAGCTTCCTAGCAAGGAAGCAACTCTTATTAGTCTTTCCGCGCTCAAAGTTGCCATGGCAGACAGGGAGTCATCCTTGATCCGGCATCCCAAGGGAGATTATGTCTCTGCATGTACAGTATGTCTGTCTGAATGAGGACCTCTGTGTCCACTAGTGGCCTGGCTCTCCCTCCCTTCCATCATATTTAATGAGGGACAGATGGCTCCTCTCTGTTAGCAGCTCTTCCGTTCATCAGTCTACAGCGTATAATGCAAAGCAGAGTAATGGCGGCTTAAAAGGGGAACACCACATGCATTAAGAATTCCAATATATTATCTCCGCGGCCTAGGAAAGTTCAATCAATATTTGTGAATATCTGGCTCCCTCTCAAAGCCAGAAACCAGAGAAGTACAGTAAGTCTCAGACTTGTGATGTCATAGGGTATAAAGTCTGGAGCTGCTCGATAGACAAAGAACGGAAGACCCACGAGTCTCCCCTTTACAGGCATGCCACTTTATGATAATCACATGCAGTTTGGGGCAAGTCATAGTCAAGTCAGCACACTGACACACTGACAGCTGTTGTTGCCTGTTGGGCTGCAGTTTCCCATGTTATGATACATTTTAAACAGATAGAAAATGTGGGATTAATTTGAGATTAATCGCGAATCAATTGACAGCCCTAATTGTAGTGTTCTCAGTTGTGAAACAGAAATTGCACCTGTATTCTCAGAACATTCCCCTGGGAGCTCTCACTGTCATCTAGAACATCTTTCCTTATTCATTGTCTATGGGGCAGCTCCACACTTTATACCCTATGACATCACTAATTTGAGTTTTAGCACTCTAGTTTTTGGATTTGGGAGAGTTGTTCATGTTTAATAATATTTTTTGGACTGTTTTAGACCATAGGATTAACGCGTATGAATTTTAAAAATGGATGTAGTTCCCCTTTAATGACGAAAGATCTGTTGGCAAAGTGCATAGCCCTTCATTTAGAGACTTCCCTCCTCAGTGAAAGTAAGGAAGGGTGTTGTACTCACAGATGAGCCAGGCTTTTGGGACTCATGCAACATGCAACACTGTCAGATGGAACAGCTCGACGAGCATAGTAACTTTTCAGTTTGAATATCAACACTTCCCCTTTTAGAATAAATGTGTGACCTTATTCAAACGAGCTGAGAGAGACACACACTTCCTCTCTCTAAGTCCTGCCTTCCTGACTGTCAGCGGCGTGGAGCTCAACGAGATGTGCAACTGCAGGACAGGTTTCATTCCAGTCGAACACTATAGTTGATGACAGTGTTCCCCTGGGTCTGATTACATTAGTGAGACACTGCAAGAAGGAATTTCTCCTGTCAGTTTACCCCATTGAAATATTAGACACAGAATATGCTGTGCACCCAGAGAGGAGGGAAACATTTAATTACTCCTTTGAAATTTCACTAATGACGTTAACCATCTTGTGTTTAAGCTGTCTGGAGAAGATAAAGTGCAACCACCTGCTGTGCCTGAAAAAGACACGATGAGAGCGTGAGAGTGAACCAAACACAACAATTATGAGCTGTAAAACTAAAACACTTTGTGGAGCTACGAAGTTAATATAAAAATGTTTTTTTCAAATGGAAACACCAACACAGTCGTTGGCAAAAAGCGGTGACGTAGGTTACCAAAGTAAGCTAATCAATAAAGTTACGAATAACGTGAATTCTAGCGAAGGATAGCTGTGCTAAGTTTGGAAATAACTGAAAGGATAGTTTGGATTTTTTTAAGTTGGGTTGTTTGTATACTCCCGTGTTCTGAAAGGTAAAATGACTGTTTGTGTGAATGTAGTCTGGTGGCTTTGAAGAGAGCGATATAGCTGCTTCAGTTCCCCATTGGGAAGGGCTATCTGATGGCGAGGTGAAGCTTTTGTGGACGAGAGCAGCAGAAAAATCTTATTTTAGCCACCTCAAAAGAAATGTAAGTGCACGATAAATTTAGGATATTTTCACCACTTTAACTTACCATCAGACAGCCCTCTCCGACAGGGAACTGAAGGCAAAATATCACTGTCTTCAAGGCCACCAGACTCCATTGACAAAAACAGAAAAATTACCTCACAGAACACAGGAGTTGCTGGTCTACCGCTGCATCGATCGGTTAGTTTGTTTGTGTTATTGTGTGACTTTCAGAACCAAACTAACGTGTTGTCCACAGCAGTTCATTGCTTAGCTTCGGTGCCAGTACTCCGGTCTGCTTCTCCAAACTGGGAGCATGCCGATCACCATCTAAGCTACTTAATGCAATACACTGACCATAAGGATTTATATATACACTGTAGCGGCAGATACCTATGTCAGGGCACGTGGGAAAAAGTTTAGAAGGGCTTGAGAAAATATCATTTGACGCTAAAAATATATGTACTTTGACCAAAATGTGAATGTTCGGATTTGAATACATAAGGAACACCACTGGGATGCCAAATATAAAACCTAAAAAAAAGAACGGACTCGCCCTTTAAATACAAAGACCAATTTTACTGTAAAGGTTTTTGCCACAGAATGTACAAAATAGGAACATATACAAAAACTACAGCTTGGCAGATTAAATATAAGATTGGAATATAATACAAACCTGATATTTATAGCCTATAGCAAACAAATAGGAATGCTCAAACTTCTCAAGTAGTCCAAACCAAACTATCTACATTCCAGGCCACTCACTGCTAATAAATACGGACATGCAAAGACTGTACAGCAGATGTCTTTTAGGCCATCACAACAGTCGTGAGCTTTAACCACCTGTGAGGTTAGTGTGCTGCCCGTCATGGCTTGAGAGTTGTACAATAAAGGGAAGAATAACAGGAAGGGGAGGAGCGAGACTCGAAGGCAAGTAGGTCCAAGAGGCTGTCAAAAACTGGTTGTGTTCCACTCGCACAACACAGACCAAAATAGCTCCACTGTGGACTCTGGAGGAATACTGAAGTGAACAGAGGAGTTTCTCAGAGCAGTAGAAAAATACCACAGGAAGAGAAGAAATTTGCTTCAAAGGAAGTCAAACTTATGACCAATTTTGGCAAATGTTCAGAGACATTTTAAGGCTAATCGGATATAAAATGTTTAAAGCTGGAGTAAGCAGATTGGAGCAAACATGATTAAAAAAAAGTTATTTTTATAAAACGGTCACTATTTCCAAACGATCAGAGTTCGTTTGATGCGAACTCCAATCTAACGGTCAATCTAGGCAGAGCTGATCAAATATGAATCAATATTCTGGTTACTGTAATGCCTATTTCTCGCATAAAATGTTTTCAGAAACATCTTGTAGTGTACTGTTTAGCTGTAAAATGAGAATGTTTGTGACCCAGCAGCCACGTTTAAAGAACAGCCAATAGGAACGCTCCGTCTCTGAAATGACCTGTGATTGGCCAAAGTCTCCCGTAACGGGCTAGATTTTTTAAAGCCATGAGGAGGTGCAGAAGTCCAGTTTTCTCTCAGAACACTTGAATTACAATATGCTGAAAGGTTATTATGGAACTTTTGCCAAAACATATTCTGCCTACAGCTGCTTTAATGTCATGAGGAAAATGGTACAGCCAGAAAAAATCAGCTGCAAACAAATATTTGTAGGTTTGATGGTAATGCCCGTCATCTGGCTCTGAAGCTGCAATTAAGGTAACCAATACCAGGTGTAAAATGGGGCCAGATGTAAATACAGTGCGTCTTTAATGCACATAGAACAACCACATAAAACATCACCTTCCATCATGGACGCAGGACAAATGCAAATCAAACAGGTGTCCGGTAGCTCTACTAACATACTGTGACAAACGGGGAACAAGTGAGATGAAGCGTTCAGTTTTATAAGAAAACATTAATGTAGCAAAGAGAGGTGGTTTCTGCCACAATGTGAAGGAAATAAAAGTCTAATTTGAATGTGTACGGCTAGGACAACGCAGCCTTGAGACCGCCTATGAATACAAAGAAAACAGGACTGTAAAAGGCTGTTAAGTAAAGACAACACAGTGGATTTCTGGAAGGATAGAGTCTCTAAAGATTTAAGTTCCTTAACGTTTCATTTTTTATCTGAAGCACCCCAGTTTCCAATAGACTGTGGGTGGAAAATTGTTTATCTGCTTGTCATAGATACAACCACTGACAAAGGAAAAAGACTTAATGATTGACAGCAGGAAACCTTGCTGCTTTGGGCAAGTGCAAACCAGCGGTAAGCCGTTTATGCTGTAACTGACAATAGGCCAAATACATTGTTTTTTTAAATATCCAAAGTGAATCACTTTTAGAGTCAGCCGAGTTATGAAAAGAAACGCCTCTTGCATTGTTGAAGCAGATAAACTTTTGTCTCATTTCATCAGCAGCATCTTGAATGCATTATTCGTACTTCCCTCCAACTGTTTGGATGGTTTCCAACACTCAGTCGGATCATTTGTACTTTTTTCCATTGTTGTATTGTTCTGAAAATTGATAAGGCGCACAGACCTGTTACCAACACAAGACAGACGTGTTTTCAGAATGGACCAAATGTTTTATTGAAATAATCAAAGCAGGGACTGGAGCAAAATGAAATTACTGAAACCAATAAAAGGGAATAAAAATAGTGCTTTATTCAAGCGGAGACCTCCGGTGCTGAGAAATGAAGCAGAGGTGCCAAAAACTGCAGCGAGTGGCCACTTGAGGCCAAACTTTACAGCAGAAATAAACATGTTTACAGACTGGTACAAAAACGGTTTTGGTCTCTTGCTAATATCTTCGTTCATGACAACTGTATCTCACCCGTTTAATTATATTAAGGCTTAAAGTTAGGCTAAGAATATGGAGGACGGAACCTGCCAAAATCAAAAATAAATAAATGAATAAATGTATTAAAAATATTAAAAAATAAATGCAGCCATTAATCGGTTGATAAAACGTGACATAAATGTATATTTCTGTTTTAATTTGCTCCTTTATTTATTTATATATCTTTGTATCAATACCCTTATTCATTTACTATTCAGTGTTCCCATTTCTATTTATGTATTTATTTTTATACATTTTTGAATTTATTTATTTTTTTAATACATTTTTATTTATTTTAAGTATATTTACATTACACTTACACTTCAAAAAATCCAAACTAACCCTTTCAGTTATTTCCAAACTCAGCACAGCTAACTTTGACTCGGCTGGGATCACTCAAAAAGTTAGGTAGCAGGACAACAATGGGGCATCAGCAACCATGTCGGTTCAAAGCTAGAACGGAAGACAGTCAACTAAATATGCTGTGTAAGAAGGCTAGCTTGTGCATTTTAAGCGTTAACACTTTAACATACCTGTAACACCAAACACTACCAGCCACGACAGAGACAGAGGAAAGGGGCTAAAAAAAGAGTGAGCATAGCCAACAGGTTCCTTATATAAACTGGCCCTAATTAATGGATTGGTTGGAGGAGGAGTCAGGCTTGAGGCTGCGTTCACCAACGCTACACGATACTGTATTCACTTGCACCAGGGGAGCATTCCCTACCACACATGGATCTACTATAAATAAATGATTCGCCTCTACAGATGTTTGTCTTTCCTATTCAGTTGCTTCTCTCATCATTCATCCTCTGAAACTGTAGTTTACAACTTAGCTTTTACTATCCAAGTTCTTCTGCAGAGGGAAAGTTTTCATCACTTTGCCATGTCCCTCTGTCACTGTTGTATATTACACAATTTTCTGATATAGTACACTCTGGAGCAGCTCTATTCAAAATGGCAAGGACATTAACTTCATAAACACTTCGCCAGAATAATTTGGCTGTAAATCAAAAAGTAATTATTTGATGGTGCCGCTATCCGTTCCCAACCGGAAAATACAACCTTTTTTGTTCCACATAAAATCATTCCAAGTGCTTTTACAGTCGTCTCCTCATCAGTTCTTTATGGAGCAGCACAGCGAAAGTGAAATAAAAGCTCAATGGTAGAATAAAAAACAACCTTCCTCTATCGCCTTGTTTTGAGACACCGGTGCATGCCCAGTCATGAATATGAGTTTGTATCTGCTTCACTTCTTGATCGTGCCTGTCTGGTCACGCTCGGCTCATCTCATCTCAGGGATGTTTCCCCCCCCATCAGGAAGCCTCGCAACACAGAGGGAATCTTAAAGGGGACATATCAGGAAAAACTCTCTTTTTCGGTGCTTGTGCTCAAACATTTGAGTGTTTAACGCCACTAATTTCTTCAACGCATTAATGCAACTTGTGATTTTTAGAATGTAGCGGACTCAATTTTAAACCTAGAGTGAAGATACTCACATCACATAAAACTAGAAAGAACAAGAAAACCTAAGAAATCCATTGGTACCAAACATGTCATACATATAGGAGGCTAAAAAATGCTCAAAATTTAAGCTAAATTTTGGCGAGAAAAAACTGGGAAGGCCATTTCCAAGGGGACCCTTGACCTCTGGCCTCAAGATATGTGAATGAAAATGGGTTCTATGGGTACCCACGAGTCTCCTCTTTACAGACATGCCCACTTTATGATAATCACACGCAGTTTGAGGCAAGTCATAGTCAAGTCAGCAGACTGACACACTCACAGCTGTTGTTGCCTGTTGGGCTGCAGTTTGCCATGTTATGATTTGAGCATATTTTTTATGCTAAATGCAGTACCTGTGAGGGTTTCTGTACAACATTTGTCATTGTTTTGTGTTGTTAATTGATTTCCAATAATATATATACATATACATACATTTGCAAAAATCAAGCATATTCGCCCAGTGATTAATTTGCGATTAATCACAATTAAATATTTGAATCGATTGACAGCCCTGATTAATATTAATGGAGGGCGGCTCTTGCTCAGGAGGTAGAGTGGGTCATCCACTAAGTGGAAGATTGGCAGTTTGCTCCTCCCGTCCGCATGTCGAAGTGTCCTTAGGCAAGATACTTAATCCCAAATTGCTCAAAAAGGCTGTGCCATCATGATCATGAATAAGCATTTAGATTAGATCCTGATGGGCAGGTTGGCACCTTGTATGGGTAAATGTTGGCATGTAGAAGACAATAAAAGCTCTATATAAGTCCAATTTACAAGTCCATTTACCATTTACCGTTCCATTTCTGCCAATAGATCTCCCTAAATGTTACACACTGTTCCTCTAAAGAGACAGGTGCTAAAACGGAGTGTTTCAGACATAAAGTATGAGAAAAATAATGTGTTTTTTTAACATTAAAGCATGTAAATATGTTCTACTAGAAACCCAAACTACAAATATGAACGTGGGAATAAGCGGGATGTGTCCCCTTTCAAAGATAAAGAGGGGTACAGAGCAGGCCTTGTAGTAACGCTTTAATGAGCTGTCACACCGTCAGACTCAGACTCAGATAATTAGCCTTGATAATTTGTTATGTCATAATATCGCTGGAAGGTTCTTCTGTGTGCCTCGCTGTAGACTCGCTATCTGACGTGTAATCTGCATGTTTCCTAGCTGCAGGTACGAGGAGATGGAGGAGAGGAAAAATAAGGGAGGAATGATTGTGATGGAGGTCAGAGATTAGGCCAGCGGATGTTGATTCTTCGGGGAGTGCCGGTCCTCTGGGAAGTCTCATTCTTTTTATAGTCTCAGTGGTCAGATCCCACAAGGCCCACCTGACACCTCATTTCTTTTCATTTCTCTCCATCCGTCCCCTCGAAAAGAAAGCCAACATAATGCTAATGTTTGTATTTAAAAGTGCCGAGCTCTCCCCATGACTTTTCCCTCGTGGTGGCCAGGAAGGTTGTTCAAACAAACACTACACATGTACTGACTCTCCCTAGAGGAGGCAGCTCGGGAGACTTGTTGTTTATTTTACTGTTATCGGACATAAATGGCATTCAACGTGACGCATCGCTGGAGATTTATGCAGCGGAGAATGTATCAAGAGAAAGTCTACAACAGGAGGAATGTGCAGGCACCAGCTATGTAAAGAGATTCACAAATGGGATGTGAGAAGAAGCAGCAAGCACACCCACACAGAAACACCCATGTGAACTGTGTGTGTGTGTGTGTTTGTGTGCATACAGTACCCACACTCACACACATACACAGGCATAACGCCACACAAGCTAGGAGAACAGTGAGAGGCTGCATCTTGTCTGTGGGTGGGACGCGATGAGCAGACAGTCCAGCTTAACAAGCTGTGAGCTGAGCTGGAG
>CAKALG010036405.1:0-11871 GCA_916700815.1 Helicolenus hilgendorfi | reverse complement strand
ACGGTCTCCTCCGCGTCCTCCGACCGTGGCCAACACTGTTTAACAGACGGGCTTCACTAGATACAACTTTGCGGTTTTGGTGCTTCTGTGTAGTTTGTGTTGGAGTCTGAGTCTGAACGGGACACTGACCCGGATTGATTTATACGTGTAAGAAGTTACAAACTGTCCCTTTAACTGGCCATTGATAACATGTTTTAGGGTTATACTTTATAATGTATTGTATCTTTAGGCTTCCACTGTTTGTCCTCCTTCTCTCTCGTCCAGTTGGAAACATTTATTTGTTTTTTAATGCAGTTTAACTCAATCTCATTGTGTTTTTTTTTTTTTTTGCATTTCTTAAACTAATGCAGTGCTTTTCTATTGATACTCTTGATGGTGTCTCTATGCAGTCTGTTGACAATTACATACTCGGGAATTTGGATGTACAAAAGTCTAAATTTTAAATGCCATATTGACCATCTAGCAAAGAATATTAATTCATCATTATGAGATATTTAACTTTAACTTTTAGTTTAAGTTTAAAATCAAGTGCTAATTATGATATGAAGATCTAATTATGAGTAATTAAGTCATGATCATGAGATATTAAGTTATTATTATGATATATTAAGTACTAAATATGAGATATTAAGTCATCATGCTGGCAATTCAGCAATTCTTATGCTTTTAGATCTCACAGCTACTTTCGATACAGTGGACCACAGCATTTTAATTTCTCGTCTAGAGCACTGTGTTGGTTTTAAAGGTACCGCTCTTAAATGGTTTAAGTCCTACCTCTCCCGTGTGCAGTCCCCCAAGGCTCCATACTTGTTCCGATTTTATTTTCCTTGTACATGCTTCCCCTGGGGTCCATTATTAGAAAGTATGGAATATCTTTCCACTTGTATGCGGACGACACACAGCTTTACCTGCCCTTGAAAAATAATAACTCGAACTCTTTGGGCACATTGCTAGCCTGTCTCAAAGACATCAAAGACTGGATGGTTTTACATTGTCTAAAGCTCAATGACGAAAAAACGGAAGTTATTATTTTTGGACACAATGGAGGCAGAAACGATCCTAAAATGGATCGTTCCCTTCTTGAACCTTTTGTCCTTCCTGCGGTAAAGAATCTAAGGGTCATAATGGACAAGGATTTTAAAATG
The DNA here is from genome assembly GCA_916700815.1 of Helicolenus hilgendorfi. Classification (NCBI taxonomy): domain Eukaryota; kingdom Metazoa; phylum Chordata; class Actinopteri; order Perciformes; family Sebastidae; genus Helicolenus; species Helicolenus hilgendorfi. The sequence goes on along the minus strand of CAKALG010036405.1, from coordinate 10,726 downwards.
GACAAGCAAATAAACGTTGTGAAATCAAGTTTTTTCAAACTGCGGCTTTTATCCAGGGTTAAGTCCTTTTTATCTTTTAATGATTTTAAAAAGGTTATGCATGCTTATATCACCACACGTCTTGACTATTGTAATACACTTTACGTTGGTGTTTGCCAAGCCTCTTTGTCTCGCCTGCAGCTCGTCCAGAACGCGGCAGCTCGTCTTTTAACTGGTACACGTAAACATGAGCACATCGGCCCCGATTCTGGCTTCACTTCACTGGCTCCCTGTGCGTTTTAGGATTGATTCTAAGATTTTATTATTGACATATAAATAATTTATTGGGCAAGCTCCAAATTATCTCTCTGATCTTTTAAAACCATCTTTTATCGAGGACCCTCAGATCAACTGACCAGTTGCTTCTGACTGTCCTGAGGTCTAGGTTGAAGCTCAGGGGTGACCGAGCCTTTGCAGTTGCAGCTCCAAAGCTATGGAACACTCTGCCTCCACATGTTCGGCTGTCCCCCACACTGCCTGTTTTTAAATCAAACTTCAAAAAGCACTTTCATTCCTTGGCTTTTGGCTCGGCATGAGAGTATTATTAGTACTATTTTAATCCTTTAATCCTTTGTCCTTTCCTATTGGTCTTAACGCTCTTGTTATTTTAATGTCCTGTTGGTTTTAAGTTGGTCTTAGTGTTTTATTGTGTTGTTTTTATGTATAATTGTACAGCACTTTGGTCAATTTTTGTTGTTTTTAAATGTGCTTTATAAATAAATTTGGATTGGATTGGATATATTAAGTCATAATTATGAGATATTAAGTCATAATTGTGAGATATTAAGTCTTTATTATGAGTTGAGTTACAACCAAGTGTGGTGGTTTATTCTGCTCAGAAACATCGGAGATATTGATCTGTTGATTGACAGCCAGATGAACCAATCGGTTGGTTGTACCAGCCTCACTTAAACAGTGGGCGGGACGGAAACAAACATTCACAGCTTCAGATCAATTTCAAAATAAAAGGTGGAGACTGAAACACGAGCCGACACAAGAGCCTCGAAATGTGAGTTGAAATGAATAAAGAAAGCAGAAGAGCTGAAAACGTCCTGCAGCTTTCTGAAGGACTCGTTCAAGTGAAACAGCACAGAAACATGATGTCAGTGAACCGAGTGAGACACAGTCAGTTAAACAAGCACCAGTTACCAAGGAGACGACACACTGAAACACTGAAATATCATCCAGCACCATTTATGATCAGCATGTTTCCTTCCTCACTGATTGATTACTTGAATAAGAGAATGGACAGATTCATAATATAACACTTAGTTGCAGCTGTAGTTCAGTCTGCTCTGAATGACTCTCTGCTGAGGTTAACACATTTAACTGGAAATGATAAGAACACTCTGACAGCATTAATCTGAGAGGAACATCTCAGCCTGCCCTGGTTGTCACGGTAACAGAAACCACAGTCCTACAATCAGAGATCTGTCAGCAGCTTTTTATCAAAATATCAGTTCCACAGAAAAACAGCTCAGAGGAGTGTTTTTATTCAGACACATATAAATATATATTGATCTTTAAATCAGAGAACAAACTGATACTATATACCAACCCTTATACTACACTAGTAGTACAACCCTTACACTATACTAGTAGTACAACCTCATACTATACTAGTAGTCAAACTTCATATTATACTAGTAGTACAACCCTTATACTATACTAGTAGTACAACCTCATACTATACTAGTAGTACAACCCTTATACTATACCAGTAGTACAACCCTTATACTATACTAGTAGTTCAACCTCATACTATACTAGTATTACAACCCTAAGAGCTGGTTTAAAGGCTAAAGCCATGGTCTAGTACACTGCAAAATACATCACTTAAACCGTTGCATTCTGCATACTACTCAGGAACGCAGTATGTACTTTTTTAATATTATATGATGTATGGTAGTTTACCCTGCCTACACGCAGTTGGCGTTGAAACATTAGTTTTTAATAAAGTTTACTGCCTTAAAGGTCCAATATTGTAAAAAGTGAGATTTTCATGTCTTTCATATTATAAAGCAGGTTTAAAGTGCTATATAAATACTGTTAAACTATCAAAACACTCAGTACATGGAGAAATACACAAAGCTCGAATTTAGAAATTGTGCGTTTGAAACAAGCCGTCTGGATTTTTGTCCATTTGTGATGTCACAAATAGACAATATATAGACCATTACACGGTTTTAAACGTAAACATTCTAAATATGTCCCAGTTTATTTCCTATTGCAGTGTATGTGAATAACATCAGCTGACAGGAAGTAAACATGGACCCAAGCTGTTTCCTGGCAACGCAATTCCCTTGAAATACACTAAAACGGAGCGTTTCAGACAGAGGGTGAATACAGGTATATTCAGACAGACAGCATGAGGAAAATAAAGTTTTTTTTTAACATTACAGCATGTAAACATGTTCTATTAGAAACACACAAAAACAATATGAACCTGAAAATTAGCATGATACGGGACCTTTAAAAGTTGTTCCAGGGGCTAAAAAGTCCCAGAAACTTTTGGTTGGAACCCAGCCTAAGTTACCATGGCGGTCTACCCCAGTTAGAAGTGAACCACTGTCGTAGGACTGGAAACCCTGAAGGGTTAACCCTGAGGTTACCTCCTAGTACAGGCCCGTGGTATATTGGGGAATGTAACAGCTGCCTTGTGTTGTAAAGCACTTTGAGTGGCTGTAAAGACTGGAAAGAGGTAAATAAATGCAGTCCATTTACTACAAACAACATTTAATGAGACTGTGAACATTTATTGACAACTAAATCAAAGATATATACAGGCTTTAATCCTTCACGTCTTTCTCCTCATCCTCTAAGTGGACCATCTGCTTCTCCACTTTCAGCAGTCTCAGTCCTAAAGAGAAGAAAATAAAAACAGCTTTAAACCCAGAAGACAGTTCACTTATACAGCTTGATTTTTATTTTTCTTAGATCTGGCCTTTTGGTTGTAACAGTTATAGTAACACCAACTCACGAAGTAAATAGTAACAAGAGCAGAGAGACAATCAGACAGGCTGGACACAAATCGCCAGGTTAGTTATATGAAAAGAGAAAATAAAGGTGAAGGGTAAAATGATTACTCAGACGGTCTGTAGAAAACATCCATCACATCTCACAGAGCCACTTCCTACTTCAACTTTGACCTCCGGTACATACTGAAGTCGTCTTTTCTAAAAATAGCTCAAAGCATAACCCACTAACCGTGGTGAAGAATGATCTGTAATGTTAAAGGTATTTTGTGTTTATACTAGAACAGGGGTCAGCAACCTTTACTTTAGGCAAAAAAAAAAAAAATCTGCCTGGAGCCGCAAAACATATGAGCATCGTGATGAAGGTAACACAGCCTATAGCCTAAGTATATAGTATATAAGTCTAATGCAGTGAGGGCCAAAGAGTAAATGCACAATGGAGTATTAGGGCCACATTGAGGGAAAAAACCCCCGGAGATTTCGAGAAAAAAAGTCGGAACTTTACGAGAATAAAGTAATAACTTTACGCGAAATAAGTTGGAATATTACGAGATAAAAGCATAACTTTACGAGAAAACATCTCAGATTTATTTTATTTTCCTAAATGTACACCGTCATACCGTCGTACCATCGTACCATAGACCTACAACAATGATGAATAAAATTGAAAATGTAAACTGGAGAGGGGATAAAGAGCCACATGTGGCTCCGGAGCTGCAGGTTGCAGACCTCCTGTACTAGAACATGTTTACATGCTGTAATGTTAAAAAAACAACTTTATTTTCCTCATACTGTCGGCCTGAATATGCCTGTATTTACCCTCCGTCTTCAACGCTCCGTTTCAGCGCATTTTGACGGAATTGCGATGAAATTGCAACAGAATTGCGTTGCTAAGCAACAGCTTGGGTCCATGTCTACTTCCTGTCAGCTGATGTCATTCACATACACTGCAATCAGGAATAAACTGGGACACATTTAGAATGTTTACATATAAAACCGTGTAATTGTCTAAATATTGTATATTTGTGACATCACAAATGGACAGAAATCCTGACCGCTTGTTTTAAAGACAGAATTTCTGAATACGGGCTGTGTGTATTTCCCTGTGGATTAAGCGTTTTGATACTTTCACATTATTTATATGGGACTTAAGCCTGCTTTATAATAAAAAAAAAACAGGAAAATCTCATTTTTTTGTAATATGGGACCTTTAACAATGTTAACCCAAACCTCAGCTGCTGTGGTGGGTTATGAGAAAATGAATAATTTTTTATGGTCATAAAAGTTGTTTTGGAAGGTAATGACAAACCTATATGACTATGTGTAATATTGTCGACACAAAGCTTCAAAACGCAGCACAGATTCCTGTTAAAATAATCACAAAATAAACGTGGACACACTGCATTGATCTTTGTCGGCCTTACAACAAGTTCTTGTGTGTGTGTGTGTGTGCTGATGACCTGGTATATGTGGAGGAGAGTTGAGGACAGGTGTGTCTTTTCGGCGAGGTTTCTTCATCTGGTCTGCCTCCTGATTCTCCACGCAGAGAGCCTCCTCCTCCTCCTCTTCATCATCCTTCATCTCTGACTTCCTGTCCACCACCAGGCTCTCCTCGTCTGTCACATATCCAGAAAAAAACGTGACATCGTCAACCATCTTCACCAAAAAGAAAGGACCTTAATGAACAGTTCAGTTTTCATTCTCAGCTGGCATTTCTGCTCTTCTTCTCACTTCTGAAACACATATGTGATCTGAAGTTTTTGAGAGGGTCAGTTCATCCAGATCACATCAAAACAAAAGAGATATTCCCTCTTAAAGGTCCAATATCATGCTTACTTTCAGGTTCATACTTGTATTTTGTGTTTCTACTAGAACATGTTTACATGCTGTAATGTTCAAAAAATAAATTATTTTCCTCATACTGTCTGCCTGAATATACCTGTATTGACCCTCTGTCTGAAATGCTCCGTTTTACTGCATTTCAACGGAATTGCAACGGAATAGCGTTGCTAGGCAACAGTTTGGGTCCATGTTTACTCCTGTCAGCTGATGTTATTTACATACACTGCAACAGGAAATAAACTGGGACACATTTAGAATGTTGTGACATCACAAATGGACAGAAATCCCAACGGCTTGTTTCAAACGCGCGACTTCTGAATACGGGCTGTGTGTATTTCTCCGTATATTGAGCGTTTTGATAGTTTAACAATATTTATACAGCACTTAAACCTGCTTTATAATATAAAAGACATGAAAATCTCACTTTTTTACAATATGGGACCTTTAAACCTGCTGTTGGAAAGATGTTTCTTGGCATAATTGGCCAAAAAAAATATAAAAATCATAATAAATTCTACAAAATTGTTCATCAAAAATCTAATTTTAAAAGCACAATCTGCAACAGCAGCTCTTATTCACACATATAGTATGGCGAGTGGTGTACAGTACAATCTATTTTTGCTTACCACATCATTACAGTAAACTGATCTCTGGGGGAGATGAATGTCAGTGTAAATCAGCTATTTGTATTTCTTCATTGAAAATTGGAAAAAAAAAGCTGTAAGAATTATTTTCCTTAATTTTCATTAAAAATACAAAATGTCATTATCGGCAGCAAGATAATAGCTGTGTTTGAAATATTGTCTTATTGTTATTATCATTTTTTTTAAAAAAAGGGCTGTGCTCTGCACTTACAATGTTTGCTCTCCTGTGTCATCAGTCGATGTTCAGGCTCCAGAGTCGACCTCATGCAGCCGGTCGTCATCACTGAGGTCCTCTGGGCTCTCTACACAGATCACATAACACACACACACACACACACACACAATCCATTATTCATTAGCGGACCTTATGACACTAACAAAGGATAAAGCACTTCAGGGCTGTGTGTGTATGTGTGTGTGTGTGTGTGTGTGTGTGTGTGTGTGTGCTCCCTCACTCACACATCTGCTTTACTTTTAGACACAATCTTCGATCAAATCACCACATTCAAACAGCAGATCTTTGTCACCATCGCCTGTTACATACTTTGCTTTTTAAACTTTTAACATGACCAATTATAACATGCATGTTTTTAACATTTTGTCCAGACAGTTAGAAGCAGTCTGATGTGATTTTCTCAAATGGACAAGGAGGACAGCCGGCAAGGAAAACAGAAGAACTAAAAGTGGTGAAGGATGAAGGGCTGCAAATACTGTAAATAAATAAGAGAGATGCAAAGAAAAAGAAAAAGAACTACATTGGAAAGAGTGAGCTAAAGAGGAAGACAAAGGTATGATGAAGACAGAATCAAAGTGTGTTCTTACCTCAGTGTCAGCAGTGTCTCACAGACAGGCTGGAGCGGCGTCTCTGTGGGTTATGAAGCTCGAAGGAGGAGCATCCGTTATCTGCCAACCCCCCACAGACTGGATGAGCAGACTGACCCTTTCAAAGCACCCGGCATTGGGCCTCATTCACTAATGTGTGAATAGAAATGGTCTTACTTTGTGCACACGCAACATTACCGTCGGATTCATGATATGTGTGCACTGGCCAATTTAGTTCTTACCGCTGTGCGATGCTTAGTGAACCAGAATGACTCTAAATGGACAGGAGAGTGTCCACTGTTTACTATCATTATAGAAAGGGGACACTTTTCAGATGTGTTTCCACAGGACTGACGATAAAAAAAGAGGCTTGGGCTGCATTAACCACCGAGGCGAATGTTGTGTCAGATACAGGCTACGGACTGTGGCTAAGGTAAAACAATAGTTTGATATTAAAGGTCCCGTATCATGCTCATTTTCAGGTTCATACTTGTATTTTGTGTTTCTACTAGAACATGTTTACATGCTGTAATGTTAAAAAAAAAACTTTATTTTCCTCATGCTGTCGGCCTGAATATGCCTGTATTCACACTCTGTCTGAAACGCTCCGTTTTAGTGCATTTCGACGGAATTGCAACAGGATTGCGTTGCTAGGCAACAGCTTGGGTCCATGTGTACGTCCTGTCAGCTGATGACATTCACATACACTGCAACCAGGAATAAACTGGGACACATTTAGAATGTCTATGTTTAAAACTGCGTAAAGGGTCTAAATATTGTATATTTGTGACATCACAAATGGACAGAAATCCTGACAGCTTAATTCAAATGCAGAGTTTCTAAATTCGGGCTTTATGTATTTCTCCGTGTACTGAGTGTTTTGATAGTTTAACATTATTTATATAGCACTTTAAACCTGCTTTATAATTAAAAAAACATGAAAATCTCACTTATTTGTAATATGTCCCCTTTAAGGTCGATGTTAAAAAAAACAATAACAAACAATAACGAAAAAGAAGGAAACAGGAGGAGGAGGAGGAGGAGGAGGACCTGGCCTGTCAGCCCAAGATGAGAGACAATATTAGACAAACATCCATAAGTCGGATATGTCCAAGAAATGAGGGTGAAAGCAATAACATCAATGACTTTCACCCAGAGGTCATTTATTTCATAATTGTTATACAGTAGGGCTGTACCAGATAGTTCGACCTTTTTATGTTTGTTTGTCTGCTCATTCTGTTTAAACCCGCTATTTCTGCACAGTTGCAGATAAAGGTCAGGCTACACTAATAATATCTGTATTATTATATATTATATACTGTATTGCAGTACTGTGTAGTAGGGGTAGAAGTATTCTATGAATTTGTAGTAATAACTGAATCTCTTCAGTATTGCTCAGTGCTGTCTGGGCTCCGTCTGTATGTCCTCCCTCTCCTTCATCTCTCTCGCTGTTTCTGTTTCTCTCTCTCTCTTTCTCTACCTCCCTCTCCATCTGTATGTCTATATGTCTTCCCTCTCCCTCATCTCTCTCTCTCTGTTTCTGGAAAGGGGCAATAATCTCTGTAGTTTGGAGGGCAGTTGGTGGGTACATCTCTCTCTCTCTCTCTCTCTCTCATCCTCTCTCTCTCCCTCTCTCCTGGTTCTGCCCGAGGTTTCTACCCATTTAAAGGGGAGTTTTTTTCTTTCCACTGTCACATCTAGCGCATGCTGATGGGGGATCTCTTGTTGGGTCTCTAGATTATAGAGCACAGTCTAGACCTGCTCTATATGAAAAGTGTCTCGAGATAACTTCTGTTATGATTTGATGCTATATAAAATGATTGAATTGAGTTGAATGTCGGAACAGTGTTTTTTGCCCTCCAGGCTCTGCGCGTCACGTGACTGAAAACTACGAGTTATATAAGCTCTGTGTCCAACAAATAAAACACTTGTGATGCTCCAATCAAACCAAAGCCTTTTGAAGTCCTGATGAGAGATTGTACTCTGGTAATTGGTACATCCTTCTCTCAAGTGTGTGCTGTAGTTGGTCAGAGCTTATTGTTCCAAATCTCCTTTGCGGCACGACAGCCTCAATGTGTTTGGAGTCATAGAGTATATGAACATACAAACAACATACACGTCTCACTGTTCTAAGAGTTATTGTAGTAGTATTGTTTAGAATATAAACAATATGCTTCATATGATGAAGCCTTTGTGGCCTACGGTGTAATTACATCTTCATTAAATAACTCATTCTTACATTATTGAGATATTTTACTTTATAAATAAACATTTTAATAATTCAAAAACAGCCAGTCATATTGTCGTTACCATTGTTTCTGTCTTAAGTCCTATAGGATTATACATTTTTCTCAGAGGGTTGCATTTCATGCAGCATTTAGTGCTTCTAGAGTCACACGAGAAACATCTTTCGCAAAACTGTGAATCTGAAAAGACGAGGCATATTCTTCATTGAATGGAAGACTTCAGGAAGCTTCTAGTTCTCGTGGGTCACTCAGCACCCCTGACACCTGAAACACAGGATGATATAAAAGTTGTGAAAAGCACAACAAGAGCACCATAATGCATAATACAAATGACCTAAAATGACTGACCCATTGAGGGTATGAATTATAAAACCATTATTAGAAACACTGGCAATTTCCATCTTGAGTTGTCCGATGGTGCGAACTAGGGTCGAGGTTCCAAAGCATTTCATCAAATTTGAATCTTTATCCGATCTTAGTTGTTGTAGGTTGCAGCTTTCAACATTTGCGAGTAACTTCAAAACCTTTAAGTCAAACATCTCTGTTGAACTTTGTTGGTTTAGAAGACACTAAGGGATGCTTCTGTTCTGTCGTGATCTTTGAGGGGGGCGCTGGTTTAACCAGAAAACATCCATGTTTTACTGGAGTTAGTGCAGAACAAATGTTAACAGCAGCTGATTAGACTGTCCGGTTTCACAGAAAGACTTTGTATACTAAATCTATATATTCATTCAATATTCTCACATTTCACATTATATATATAATAATTTCCTGAATGGCATGCCATAATATATGTATATATATATACAATTTATTTTTGGTTCAGAAACTTAAACATTCAACGCATCTGTGGTTTGCAGAAACGTCCAATGCCAACATTTTTTTTTGGTGACTGGGTTGAAATTATTGATGATTTGAGATATCACCGCCATGTGGAGACTTACAGGTACATGCATTCATGATAAGAGAAGTATAAGTAGCCCCAGCTGTGTGTAATGTACACAACATGTACAAGAGCAGCTGCTCTGGTGTGGTTGGAGAACCTGCAGCACAACGGTGAACTGCAGTTCTTCTTAGTCATAGATAAGGACGGGTCTACATCTAGTTGAGGCTAACTGTGGAAGTAGAAAGGAGGATTGTGCACACGTACCAATCCACCGACCTTACGATTGGTGGACGACCTGCTCTACCCGCTGAACGACAGCCACCCATAGCTGTGCTTTTTGTTATTGTGCAATGAGCTTTTCTTTCTTTCTTCCTTTCTTTCTTTGTGGAGAGAATAAATTACCTTTGACTCAAAGAGTATAGACTGTTCAACAACGAATACATGATTAATGCAAATCTCACCTTTTATTCCAACGAGTCTGTGTTGACAGAATGACGTAAAGACTCCTTCAACTGGAAAACAGGACAGACAACATTTAGGAAGCACTATGATGCAAAATACATCTGTTGTCATATACTGTAGGTAGTAGCATGATATTCTGCATATACTGCACTCACCACTGAAACAGCTTCTGTACTTCACCTGCATGTTATAATGGACATTCCTTTTGCTTTCTCATGGGGACATTCTGTGTTTACACAAGTATTACTACTTCTTCAATGTTCGTATGACCCTCGATGTAGTATTCAGTATCATTTGGATCACATCAGTTATGGTTATAGGCAAACGTAGGCTACAGTAGTAGCTAAATAGTATTGCGGTGTCACATGCAGTGATCAGGTTGGATATTGGCAGGCAGGTGGAACATTTTGATTTTTTAGTGGGTGGACATGCTAACAGCCAGGTAAACACCCACCGCCTGCTGGGTTGGCTTAAGAGTGTCCAATGTTTACTGACACATTGAGGCAGAGTGGGAAAATCTGGCTGTACTCGAAAAACTGCCTATTACATACTACTGACAAACGCAGTATACAGTACATGGTACATACTGCGTTCCTCAGTACTATGTAGTATGAAACAGTTCAATCAAAATATTTAGCTAGTATGCTAGACAAGGCTTTAGCCTTCAAACCAGCTCTTAAAGGGACTGTTTGTAACTTCTTACACGTATAAATTGCTGGTCGGTGTACCATGCGCGCTCGCGTGTGGCTACGCTGTTCAGACTCAGACTCCAACACAAACTACACGGAAGCACCAAAACCGCAAAGTTGT
>CAKALG010036404.1:0-11402 GCA_916700815.1 Helicolenus hilgendorfi | reverse complement strand
CCCATGTAACAGGCCTCAGTCCTGACCGCGGTGGCCCGAGTTCGAATCCGGCCTGTGGCCCTTTCCGCATCCACTCTCTCTCTCTCTCTCCCCCCTTTCCAAGACTCTATCCACTGTCAATGAAAATAGTAAAAATACCCCCAAAAAATAACTTAAAAAAAAAAAGAATAACCATCCATTCATCCAATATCCTTGCTGAAAACTGTTTATGTGAAAAAAATAAAAAAAATTTCTAGATTTCTTAATATTTTGTTTTGACTTCCGCAAGTAGACAACATTGTGTTGTTTAGTTTGCTTTATGTTTTCACAAAGCTAGACGATGAAACTGTTCAGATCTATTTTTTAAAAAGTGATTGTGATTTATGTGTATTTGCCATATCGCATCATATATCAACATAATGTGATGTCAATATTAATATTATGATGTAAGCGAATGATTCCCGACACATCACTGAGCCGTACAGCTGACCTTACACCGCAGACCGCATCGCTTAATACAAGAGAAAGTGACACACACACATGTACAAACCCCAACCTGGTGCAGTATTCATCTGCGGCAACACGATATTTCATGTCAGCCGTCACACCACCACGACAGACTGTACATCAGTGAAACCATTTTGCCTGCTCAGCGGAAAGCTGATTGATGGGCGTACCACGTCCGAGGAGACGTTGAGGAATAGCTCACGTGGTTCTTCGTGAGATGACCTCTGCCACACATGTACATGCAACGCTAACTGCTACATGACTGGACCATGAATCAGTCACACTCGATGAGGTGTACTGCACTGTCACTGAACACAAACTGCAAATGACGGCAGCGTGAGGTCGGATTCTACAAAGAGGGAGACCTTCTCAGCATGGTCACCACCTCATCTCTTATTGTGTACATTTCTGACTCACTTCAATTCAACCTGTAGGTGGTTGCGTGGATATTCTGTACTTATCATATTTAAACTATAGGGCTTAGATCTTAAAGAATCTTCAGGAAAAAAAACAACAGAAATACCGAGAAATATAAAAACAAAAATACCAATTTCTACCAAATGACATCATAACATCAAGGCTGTTCGTGGGAGGCACCTAGAGGGGAAAAAAACTGCTCAGAATATTACATTTGACAAATAAAAGGAGTCTGACTCATTGAGATGAACAGCATGCAGTAAATGAGTTTGCTGAGACAGGCTTTTATAACCCACTCCATGGCTGTCAGACACAGTCAGGTCTTATCAGAGGAAACGTCTGGCTACATTACAGCAAATTGTCTCCGTGCCAGACTAAACTGGTCAGCTTTGATCAGCAGTAAAGTGGACACGGTGTGAGAGAGGTCAGAGGGCATCGGACCACCCTGCAGGGAGAGAAATGTTTTATCTAGGGCTGTCAATCGATTAAAATATTTAATCACGATTAATCGCGTGATTGTCCATAGTTAATCGTGATTAATCGCACATTTGTATCTGTTCAAAATGTACCTTAAAGGGAGATTTGTCAAGAATGTAATACTCTTATCAACATGGGAGTGGGCAAATATGCTTGCTTTATGCAAATGTATGTACATATTTATTATTGGAAATCGATTAACAACACAAAACAATGACAAATATTGTCCAGAAACCTCACAAAAAAATGCTAAAATCATAACATGGTAAACTGCAGCCCAACAGGCAACAACAGCTGTCAGTGTGTCAGTGTGCTGACTTGACTATGACTTGCCCCAAACTGCATGTGATTATCATAAAGTGGGCATGTCTGTAAAGGGGAGACTCGTGGGTACCCATAGAACCCATTTTCATTCACATATCTTGAGGTCAGAGGTCAAGGGACACCTTTGAAAATGGTCATGCCATCTTTTCCTCGCCAAAATTCAGCGTACGTTTGGAGCGTTATTTAGCTTCCTTCGACAAGCTGGTATGACATTGTTTGTACCGATGGATTTCTTAGGTTTTTCATATGATGCCAGCCGTCTTCACTCTAGCTTTAAAACTAATCTCGCTTCAACCTAAAAATTGCAAGTTGCCTTAATGTGTTAAAGAAATTAATTAAAACAAATATGCGTTAACGTGTTATTATCACGTAAACTTTGACAGCCGTAGTTTTATCCATATTATCCCAAACACAACTTCTCCTTAAGTATGTTCCACTTTCCCAAGGAGTTTTTATTATTAGGCCCAGACTTTTTCCCTGCTGACTCACAAGTGTAATCACATCTCCTCTGTGTTCATACTACAAACTTAATGCAGAGACATTCATTTATTTTAGTATTAATAGCTCATCTTAATAGCTCAATTATGTTTTACTGCCGTATTTGTATAATGTGCACTTTTCCTAAATTTGACTATTAAGTCTATTAAGAGGAACAGAGGATATTCAGGGAAGCGAGTCGTGCTTGTTGAGGCTAAATGTCAGGGGCTGGAATAAAATCAGGGTCATGTCCTCGTTGGAAAGTTGCTGTTGGATCGCTAAAAGCTTTTATCGAGCTTAAAGCCTGAACATGAGTCCGATGGGCTTTATCGAAGCCTGCAGAGGTGTAACGGCGGTACATTGACTTTGAGGGTCAAAGCCTGTAGAGAAATTCATTTCACAGATCCACTTTTCACAAGTCATCAGTTCTGTTGCGGTGAAGAGAGGTGAAAGAGAGCTGCTGAAATATGAATGACGTTGTTATGGGAATACCATGTATTGAAGCTAGACCCCTAATTTTTGTCACTCTGATATTGTATGATAATGAAAGGTTGTTTTGCGGTGTAGAATCAGTTCAAGCGGATGATTTCATGCTCTCGAGGCTCGAATAGCTGCAAGAAACATACATAATGTATATGGAACTACGGTGAATAAATCATTAATGATTTTCTGGGAAGGCTTAATTACTCTAGAACAGATGAGGGTCAACTTTGAAATTCAATTTATGTTGCACTCATAGGATGGTGGGGCTTAAAGTGATACACCACCCAAAAGACACATGCTAAGAGCAACCTCAAAGATCTGAAGATTAGCTGGAGGCAGAGGATTTAAAGGAATAGGAAAGTGTGCGTCATTGCAGCTCAATATAAAGATCATATTTCCTGTTTCTCCATACATTTTTTCTTTAATGATTCCGCTCTAAGCATCAAGCTGTCTGATGAAAGTATCACTGGCAAGTGTGAAGCTCTTTTTTTATTAATTGGTTCAAGACTTCCATGTGAAGTAGTAAACAATTACCCTTAAACAACGTACATTTCAACTTAAAATCCACTGTTGAAGTGGCTTTCATTCCATTTTGTAGTGACAAATGTCTTTCTGACTGAATGCACCCGTACAAAGGACAGAACAGAGTAGAAGCAATTACCATTGAAGTCAGATAAAAATTCACCTTGAGGCCCCAGCGATATAAATCCTTAGAGAGTTTGCAAGCTCTCATTAATAATGAAATATCTGAAAACGTGATGTTGTGTGAGGTGAGCAGCTCCTCTGAGGAGCAACAGTGGAGGTTGGAGGGGCCTCTGCCAGGAGCACCTGGTAAATATTATTCACCTCACAGGCTACTGCAGGACGTTCCTCATGCTGACCAGTCTCAGGACTTGGACTCTCACCAGGAAACATGATTTAGAAGCACTTACAGGTGACACAGACAAAGGAGGAGAGGAGAGGAGGGTGAGAGTGAGAGACTCGCATTGATATTCTGCTGAGCGCCCGGGCTGCAAACAATCAAAATAAGTGATTGTTTTTGTATGGCTGTGAAGTAGGAGCTTGAGGGAATGTGAACTTGTTATGTGCATGCGTGTGTTGTCCCATGCCGTGTCGCAGTAATTCCTTCGCCTTCTCATTTCCATTAGACTGAACAGACGCTGACTGCGCATTCAGAACACACAAGAAGCTTCATACGAAAACCAGAGAACAAACAACTGCAACAAACCGTGAGCATTATTACATGTCCTGGCTTTATCACTATTGACACAACAGCTGCGGTTATTATTGGACCATTAACTGAATTACAGTACGGCTGACATTATGGCTGCAACTGATGATTATATTCATTATTAGTAGGCTAATTATTCTTTCGATGAGTTAATTGTATAAATGTTTTCTGACCTTAAAACGTCAGAAAACTGAGAAAATGGCCGTTACAAGTTCCAATAGCACAAGGTTTAATCCTCAAATGGCTTCTTTTGTCCAACTAACAGTCAAAAGCCCAAAGATATTCAATACACAATGATATAATTACTCATAACTAAGGTGGAACTAGGGAGTGTTTGCAAGTTTTGCTCGATATATAACTTAAATTACTTTTTTTATTACATTTTTTTAATATTTAAAATTAGGCTTGCCTCGGTAGTCGGTGTTACACAATGTTCTGGCATACATCGATTACATTACTTGCCCATTCACTCTAGCTTCAAAACTGAGCCCTAAAAATTGCGGGTTGTGTTAATGCGTTATAGAAATTAGTGGCTTTAAAATGAATTTGCGTTGACGCGTTAACTTTGACAGTCTGGTTCATTTTAAATGGCCCTATGCGGAATAGATAGTTGTATTGTAAACGGAGAGTATAGTTTGTGAAAAACCATATGTAATGAAAGGATATCTAACAGAATTTGCACCAAGTGACTTGGTTGTCCACTCCTTACTGTTTGAGTAACGGGCTCATAGCAGAGATGTGACTTCTGCCTGTGTGTTCAGACTTTAGGAAGATCTTTTTTGGCCATTACAGTGGCTTACACTGGAACAATGACGACTCTCTTACCACTAAGATGCTTTCTAGAAAGCCATCCCAGTTTCGGCTTTGGCGATTTGTCATGCTGCCGCTGCGCTAAAGTGGGCTATGGGTGCATTTTTTTTAATATAAAATGAGTGAAAATTCTGAAACCAAAACAAAAAGTCCCGCGATGTGTTGCTGTGTTTCACCGAGAATGATCAAGGGAGCTTTGAGCTTGGCTTGCTGCGACCGCTGGCAGCCCAAGATGCGTCAGTGCAGCTCTGGTCTCAATCAAACGATGCTTTCTGTAAATGTAAGACCACAGCACCACACACTCCGCTAGATCAAAGACACCCCATTTGTAACAGCAGGAACACTGTGTCCCTTATTATAATATTACAGCTACCACATCTGGTTTGTATACTGAAGAGCCCGTGTGCTATACGGCTTTGTAAAGTCTTTTTCAACACAAGAGATGGTTCAACATTCATCAACCAAGTAAATCACATTAGTGTGAGAGGAGTTTGAGAATACTTTGAGAATTTTTATCCTAGACAGTAAGAAGCATTTCAAAAAGAGATCTGTCAATACATGTAACCAGGAGATGGAGGATAGTTTAAGGATGATGCATAATGCATAAAGCATTCCTATTCCAGCAGCAGTGAGCTGATGGGCTGAGGCAGACGACAGCCTACGATCTGACCGACCTCCCAGACCGGCCTGATAAGCAAGCGGCGCAGAGCTGCTTCCCTGATAAAAGACTACGATATCCACTTTAGAAGTTAAAAGTGGTGACTCGCTGGATCAGAAGTTAAAAGGAGATGTGGAGAGACGCTTCTGCTACTGATGCCGGAGGCTGCCAGAAGCTGCAGAGCCTGCTCATCACTGTAACGCAATAGGGATGTGGACAGAGCGGACCAAAGCACTACAACCCTGGGAACAAAGGTGGCTCTGAAGAGGGAACAGCCTGACTGATGCTTTACCAGGATAAAACAAAGAATTAAATGCTGAAATAATTATTTAATTAACAATGCACAGAAGATTAATTCCCAAAACTCTTGATTTGTCAAGAAAAATAGCCAAATATTTGCTCTTACAAGCTTCTAAAATGTGAGGATTTGCTCCTTTTGCCTGTTTGATATACTTTAAATGGAATATCTTTGGGTTTTGGACTGTTATTCAAACAAAACAAGTAATTTCAAGATCTCAATAGGCTCTGGAAAATTCAGGTGAGCATTTTTCACTAATTTCTCACATAAAATCTGAAAGAAGAATTGACAGGTTAGACAATATGTTTTACTTGCAGCACTAAATAAGTAAAAATGTACTTTTAAAAATGTGTTATTTTGCTGCTGCTTGCTTTTTAGCTCCAGACATTTTGGTCATTGTTTGAGTAACAATAGTAAAATGTGCTTCACATCTTAAGAACTGCTCAAATATGCTTGATTTCCTACATTTTGTGTCAGTACGAACAAAGAAACTTATGTGTTATTTCTTTCGTTGCTGGTCCGACCATGTAAATGACTTTGGACTCTGGTAGTTTGTGACTGGCACCTGCCTCTGTTCTTTATATTCTATAAACAAAATATTAAGTCAGATAATTGAAAAAAATATGGCTTCTTAATACTTTGTGTCAATCGATTAAATATATAATCGTGCATTTTTTATCTGTTTAAAATGTACCTTTAAAGGAGGTTCGTCACGGATTTAATCCTATTATCATTATGGGAGTGAGCAAATATGCTTGCTTTATGCAAATGTATGTATATATTTATTATTGGAAATCAATTAACAACACAAAACAATGACAAATATTGTCCAGAAACCCTCACAGGTACTGCATTTAGCATAATAAAATATGCTCAAATCATAACATGGCAAACTGCAGCCCAACAGGCAACAACAGCTGTCAGTGTGTCAGTGTGCTGACTTGACTATGACTTGGCCCAAACTGCATATGATTATCATAAAGCGGGCATGTTTGTAAACGGGAGACTCGTGGGTACCCATAGAACCCATTTTCATTCACATATCTTGAGGTCAGAGGTCAAGGGACCCTTTCGAAAAAGGCCATGACAGTTTTTTTCTCGCCAAAATTTAGTGTAAGTTTGTAGCACTATTTTTGGAGCCTCCTTCTACATAAGCTAGTATGATGGTTTGTACCAATGGATTCCTTAGGTTTTCTAGTTTCATATGATGCCAGTATCTTCACTCTAGCTTTAAAACAGACCCCGTTACAACCTAGAAAATTGCAAGCTGAGTTAAAGACATTTTTGGCGTTAAAACGAATTTGTGTTATTATGGCGTTAACTTTGACTGCCCTACTTCTTAATTAAAATAAGCACACTTTGAGGCCCTGGATGGGAGACTTCACAGCAACGAGACAAAAGCTGTATATGTGTGCGAGTGAAAGAGCAGGGGAATTAGCACAGCTGAGGGTCTTTTCAGTGTTATTATCCCTCCCTCCACCCTGACTGTCACTTTCCATCAGGAAAACGCTCCACCTCTCCCTATGTTCCCATTCTCTCCTCACCTCTCTCAGCCCTCCCTCCTCCTCCCTCTCCACAGCGCCACTCCGATCCCTTTCCTGCCGACATCCAAGTGGAATTCAGCCAGCTGGTTGGGGCTATAATGGACCCCTGTGTACAATGACACCTTAGCACCATTTTGATTCTGCTAAAGACCTTCACTGACTAATTATGCTAATTACAAAAAGCTCTAGGAGAAAAAGAACTTGGTCATTATATGGCATGTCTGTTTATCTTTAGTCCAGGATGAGGTCGGCAGGTGACTTGTTGAGTATCTAGAGATAGCTATATACAGTATACTGTACATGCTACCTCATCGGGTCTACATCACGTATAATTGCAAACAGAAGTCCGACAACAAAAAAGTATAGAAGCAAAGAGATAAAACTCTGGTGCTTTCTTAACAACAGTGCTGCTGCCATCTGAAAACGCCAAAGAGTCTGTAGCAATGGATGTATAAAGAGACGTGAGGTAAATCAACTTCCCAGAACGAACACATAAATATCCCTCATTTAAATCATTAGGTCCTGAAAGCTGTAAAATTCGCTAGTAGTCGAATCCAGAGTTATTTTCCTCGGCATAATGAACGTACATCAGACCCACGGGACTGCACCGCCATGCACGTTCGCATGACATATCCAGTTCTTCCGGCTTCCTGCTAGCTGTCTGCAGCTGTAATAATGGACGTATTGGCTGTAATTCATCACTTTTATCATCTTATAATACACCATTGGCTATATGCTGTAAGCCTGTACCTCCTCTGGGAAGCGGACGGGCAAAACGTTTTATAAGTAAATTAGTAAGTAAGTAAAAAAGTAAGGGAAAATGTACAGCGAGCCAGTCATTGTTGTGAAATAAACCCAGACAGGGTGATTTGAGACCGCCACATCAGAGTGCTGCATCGCCCTGTCGGAGTTTATTTCACAACAATGACCCGCTAGCCGTACATTATCCCACTTATTACACGGCTACTTACTTAGGAAATCAATAATTTGACACAAAAATGGTCCGAAATGAAATAACAGACCGTGGAACGCTGTAATTGACCAATCAGAATAGAGTATTCAACAAATACGCTGACATTGCAATAGTACGAATAACTGACTTTCACTTCTTATCAATATACGTTCTTTGCCTACAATGTCTCTAAACCATAGAAAAACATACACCATGCTAAATAACTCAGTGTGTCAGGAATCATCACAGAGCTGCTGATATGTGCTCGTGTGCTCCACTTTGTAGACACATATAAAAGCGCCTGGCTCTGTCTCGTTTGTAATCCTGTTTCTTGACGTTTCTCTTCTAAATGTACACTTAAGTGCCTTCAGGCTCCATTCTTTGCTCATTCTGCTTTCTTCTGACGCATGTGGGATTTCACAGTCAGAGCTGATGCATACAGCACCTGACCTTTAGCACGTACATAGCGGGAATCCTTTTTACAGCTTCCTCCCACAGACCACCAAAACAGTTCCCACACACATTTACTACATACTAAACTGCATTAAAGAAGAAAAGCTGAAGCGCCGCCCTCTTCGACAAACTGCAGCATTAGCTACAAATGCTCTGCAAGTTTCCAGGCAGTATCCAAACCACAACCACAGCAGCAACTGTTGTTCGTCAGCTTAACACAAAACAGGCATGAGAACATGACCATCTCTTCTTTGTTTTCTGGTGCTTTTCAATGTAATTAGTCAGGGAGGGCTGTTGGCCGAGGGAAATGGGCCAGAGGAGTAGCGGTTCTCACGCCTGTGGAACCAAAACAAACAAATCCCTGCTCCGGCAACAGCCGCTGATAGGGGTTATCTCTCTAGTCACACATGGGCCATCTCACAACAGTGAGCAGCAAGCAACTGCAATGCCCCTTGCAACTCCAGGAACACAAACAATAGAGTAAGACATAAATTACACTCTACATGCTGTCTCTTTGATTTTAAGTTGAACTGAAATTTAGTTTGATGTAAGGAAGGGTAAACTATAATAATACTGCAGCTATTTTTTTTTAATTTTTCCATTTTTCAAATGAGGATGAAAGTTTTGCTTCAGGCCTTTTGGATGGGTGTTTCCCTTGGCAGCGGTTGACAGATCTGCGGGCCGCCGTTGCTGGGACACGCAAAGTCAACGTCTGGTGCGCTACTACATGTCACGTCATATATAGGCGTATACAGTATATATAGCCTACGAAAAGCAATCAAACACATGTTTCCCCTTTTACAACAAGCCCACATAGCATTGACTATCAACCATAAATAGTTAAGTTTAAACTTGCAATAACTGTTTTTTTTTTTTTTACACTAAGGGACATTTTATCATCTTTTAAGTTTGAATGGCAAACTTGTTAACATACAGGTGCTTATTTATACATCCAGCAGATAAGGAAGAACATCAGCAGCCATTTGGAGTGGTGTTTGTGTCCAATATTTACTCTCTTTATGGGTCCGTTTTGTTCTCCACCAACTGCTGAGGCAAATATCTGGCTCTTTAACTGCTACACTACGTTCACTAGCTGGTCGCTAACTGTGTCTGTCTGCTGTTTGGTGCCGAGCAGGTAGCGTGTGGTCAGAGCTTTTTTTAATGCAAATATCTGTCCGTCCGTTTACAACATTCAACATTTAAAAGGACTCATCATATTGTTAAGTTTGTATTTCACTCTGCAAGTAGAAGCTTACAAGCTGTGCAGAATGGAAGCTGTTTAGCCTAGCTTGTGAACATTAGCACTGTCTCCCACTAGAATTGGACACGTGGACCGTGACGTCACCCATTTGTTTGTGGACTGCCGTTTTGAAGCCTCGAGTGGCTTGGTTTCTGGCCGTCGCCAGCTTGGTTATTTGCAACCAGAAGTGACATGAGAAGGTGGAGCCTAGTACAATCGAACGCTGAATAAAAGATTTTAGGCGAGCAAAAAGGTTATGATCAACTTTCATGAATTGAAAACACACTGTGAAAGGGTTGAAGTTGTAAAACGCGGTCAAATCCCACTACATAACAGTACCAACATCCTCGGTTGCTAACGAGTATTTACTGCTAACGCCTATGTTTAATCTTATTTATTCTTTTTCTATTCTTATTCTTGTTGTGTGCTTGCTGCTGTAACTCAGAAAATTGATTAATAAAGTAAGTACCTACCTACCAAAAACACGCTTTTTTGCAAGTAGCCTACCATTTTAAGCCAAATCAGTTTACAAGTCACAACAAACACAAGGATATGCATGGATTTCTAAGCAAAAATGTAGCTTAATTTTAGCTCAACTTTAAAGATGAAATGCTTTTATATAATATAACGTAAAGGTAAAACACAGTTGCCACGGTTGAAAATGCTATTGAGAAACGGATTGGGTTCTTGCACCTGTCTATCACATCAGTAATAAAACATTTATGTTCACATTACCTTGTACCTTTTCACCGTGCTTTAATAACAACTAACAGTAATATGACTATAGCACCACAACAGTAACCAACATAATATGTCTTCATTTAAGAAATAATATTCAAGGTTTGAATGGTGTTGATGTTACATTACTGATTTTCATGAATGCACACTTGCCGGTGTCTCTGCTTTGTGCCACCTCTCCATCATAAGAGAAAATACAGAAGAGGTAAATGCTTAAAAGCCAGGCAGCAGAAGCAATAGCTGCAGTGTGAAATCCATCAGACAGGCCACAAGTGTTGGTATATGATGGAGATGGCAGATAAGCCCATGTGTTTTGCTATGGGAGTGGGTGTAGTGAAAGGGGATCAGTCCACAGCAGTGTTTAGAGGTTCAAACGCCCCTCTGGGGAGGAGAACGGATCGATCCTCCCTGGCTGGGAGCCAATCCTCTCCCTGCCTTCAGCCAGATATTCATCCACACTATATATAAGCCTCTAAGCCTTCAGTCATGCTGTATATATAAAGCATTGGGGTTTAGGACTTCGCCACAGACTGGTGTTCTTCACCAGTAGTTGTATTATGAACTCCGTACCCTGTTTTTTTGAATGCCAACTAAATACAGATGTGTTTAGGCTGCTCTCCACAGAGAGGGGCCCTGCCGCATCGCCTGTGGTGCCTTGCGTTGTCGTCATGATGCTCTGATTAGAGGGAGCCATGGAGATAAACTATAGCTGCTGTCTCATTAGTCGGAGTAACTCTGCCTGGTTCCCACCCACAGGAGCTCCTCCCAAACCCACAGGAGGAGCAGGGCACCCCCACACAGCCTGCAGGGACAG